>VDFB02060125.1:0-15066 GCA_007258455.2 Sequoia sempervirens
TTGATACTAAAGGTGCAAGATTATATCAACCAATGAGATGACATAATGCTTAATAAAGTGTCTCTTAGATAAGTTATGCTCATTGCAGAGTAAGGGAACAACCCAAAATATAGTAGAGGAAAATTCCCATGGTCATTCTAGTTTACCAAACACACCTTGATGATTCTAAATCAATAGTTGAGATATTTTCATTTGTAGATGTAGAGAGGGTAGAACAATGATTTGAGCACATAGAGGTATAATTTCAATTGAATTTTCTTAATGTTTCAAAGAATAGAATTTTCCTATCCTAAGTTGAAACTATCAAATTGTGCATTGAATTTATTTGAAAATCTATAATTTTATATGGTTGTAGGATAGCACGATCATGTTAAATAATGGTGTAGATTAAGAAATTATTTATGAAATAATTTAACGTAAAATTTTATAAAGAGGGAAAGTGTTTGAAGGATGATATAATTATAAAAGGAATTTCAATAGTGGATTGAAATAAATTCTCATCAAAAGAAGGTGAAAGTGTATTAGTTGTAGTGGGAATAGGAAATGTTATAGGTATGGAAGAGGCCTCTAGAATGGTAGTGGGCTCCATAGTAACAAAAAGTGGAAAAGGGGAAGTAGGGGGAGGAATAGGGATAGAATGCTATTTCATAAGTCTATATGTAGTAAAAAGACAGTGGTCAACATCATGGGTATCATAGATGAAGAAAATGTGATTTCTTTGTTTGGTCTCATCTACCATGGGTATCTTCAAATTTTTTGATCATTCCTCCTACTAATTTTTTTTCTAATTTTATCTCTAATCTTGTTTTGACATTGAGGTTTTAAGTTAATATTTTATTTTCCTTTATGGTTTGGATCCTTCTTTTAGTTATATCTGCATAGTTCCTACCTCTTCTTTTATACCTTTTAGGTTAGTAAATATTCTAGGAAAAAGGTCTTCATTTTTTTTTTAATTTTCCACTTGCATCACTTATCTTTCATCCCATTAATCTCCAATTTTTTCCATCTTAGGGTTCCTTCTAATTTTTATTTTTTTCTCTAGTCCTCAATGGTTCATGTTGAAATATTTATTTTTAGTGCATTATTAGTGGCCATTTCATTTTCCCCTTCTTCAACTTATATTTTTTTAAGTTTTGAGGATTTTCTTCTCCTTTGGATTCCATAATTTATTCTTAGAGGCACCGGTTAACTTCTACTATGGTGTTTCAGCCTTATCCATCCACGTTATCAAGTTCCAAATGCTTGTCTCCTTTGGAAATATAGTCCAATGTTCTTTGTGTAGGACTAATTCTACTAGAGATACAATAATGTGCTTAATTTTAATACATTGTGGATTAGCTTGTCAATATCATGGAATGTAATTTTTTTACAAAATTGTTTTGTCCCATCATCCAATTGTTGGTTCCTCCTCTCTTTTCTTAGTTAATATACCTTTTTGTGCAATAGGTGATAATGTCCAATAGAAAAGTTGGGTATATAGCCTTTCATCATATTCTCTTCTATTTATTCATTCCCTAATGCAAATTTGAAGGTTCATTTCAAGTTTCATCTTTCCACAATACTTTTGATTGGTTTTATAGTCCCCTTTTGATAAGTACTTGGTTCTTATAAGGACCAAAAATGTCTTCCTAGTTGGGATATTAGGTTTGTGGGTGTACCACCATCTTGTCATGCTACAAAGTATCTTGAAAAGATTATAATCTCAAATTTAATTTCGTAAATAAGTTTTCCATGTATTCTCTACATGTTAAAAAAATTCCCACCCTAGAATACCAAGGAAGCTTAATATGAGAAATTCCATGTGAAATGTGGTTAAATTATTTTGACTTTTAGTATGTTGTCTCTTTTTTATAGTTTATTTTTGTATTATGTGGTGTGTTTTCATCATTTGAAATATCTTGAGTGGAATTTTTTTTAACTTTTCTTAAGTTTTAGATCCTCCTCACATCTACTATCTTTCTAGATCTTACTTCTAGCTCATCCCAAACCCATTCTTCCATACCATATTCATTATCGATGTTGTAACTATTGATATGAAGTATGATTTATCCTCTTGAGTTAGCCTCATGCATGGTGTATTAGACTATTATTATTAAATAATGTAGTGCTTTCAATTCTTCTCCATTTTTTTCTTATGTTATCTTCTTTATGTATGCCTTACTCATATCAATGTATAGCCTAGGTATATGTATTAATTTTTTTGTCAAGGAATGATATTTATTCTTTATAGGAGTTAATTGTCCCATTATAGTTTACAAACCATTCTAAATTTAATAAAATGTTGAAGGTATTAAAGAGTTCCTTCATCTCTATTACTTCAAAGTCTACTTTTTTCTTGATTCCCATTAAATTAACTTCTATCTTTCTCCAAGTTCCAACCATACAAATGGAAGTACTATCCACAAGATCAATGTTAAAGGGGTATCATAGACTATTGGCTTCCTAAATTCTTCTCAAACTCTTTTAGGTATAAATGATTTTGAGGTTAAATATTATGTTTTTAAAAATTTTGTTGTTTAGTTTAAGTTTTACTATAATTTGTTTCTTCTTCCATCTTCATGAGCTTGAATAATGTGTACTTGCTCAAATTTCTCTATCAGGTCCTCAAAAAAAATTGGAGCTACATCCACTTGAGATAAAGAAGGAAAGTGCTACAAAGTAAATCTTACTAGTTATTGTGATCATTGTGGGAAAGATACTTAATTACTTGCACTAACAGGAAATCTAGTTTGTTGGATCAAGAAGCTTTGTTCAATATTAATGCTAAGATGTTAATATTGACGTACACATTCTAATTCTTGTTCTCAAACCATCTTGATTTCCAAAGGTTTGGTTGAAACTTTTGCCTAAATTATTATTAACGCCCCAAATTAAATCAAGGTTTGGTTGAATCAAATAATAAGCTAATATTATAGTTAGTTAGAAACAAAAAATTAAACTTAGTGATAACACTAATGATTATGGCCTTCTTATATGATCCTACTTAATAACCCTTTAAGACAATCAAATTCCTTATTATCATCTATGAAATATTTATGGTATTCCTTAAACACAAGCTGATAATTCAATTTTAAACATGAGAATGGAGAGGAAAATAACCCTTAATTATCTCTCTAAAAGAAATACAACATAAAGGAGATTATTCTAATAGTAAACATATGTTCATATATTCATTTAATAGAGACAAGAATCAAAATAAAAGTGACATATGTACAACATGAAAATTGTTTATATTACTTTAAAAAAGTGTTGTCTAAAATACAAATAGATTTTACTCAAATTTTCATTCTAATTTTTTAAGTGTTTAGATACTTTGCTTTAAATTTTTTGAACAGTGTATGGAATTTTTTGAACAAGGTTTCAATTTTACTCTAAATTTTCATTTTGATTTTAAGAAAATGCAATTGGTGGGTGTAAATCCAAATTTCACAACCTTTGCCAACATCCTTCCTACCTATGCCAAAATGGGAGCTTTGGAATAGGGTATGGACATCCATCAAAGCATAAAGGATAGAACAATGGTTGCAAGTTATGTAGAAAATGGGATTGTTGAAAAGGCTTTAGAAACTTTCAAGCAAATGCAATTGGCAACTATAAAGCCAAATTCCACAACCTTCACCCTACCTATGCCAAAATGGGAGCTTTGGAATAGGGTATGGACTAGATGTGCATGAAATGTGGAAGCATTGACAAAGTGAATGAACCATTTGATGATAGCCAAATAAGAAATTTGGTCTCATGGAATGCCATGATTAAAGGACATGCACAAAATGGATTTGTTGAATTTATGGTTTAGAAACTTTCAAGCAAATACAATTCACTGCAGCCATGTATGCAAAATGTGGAAGCATAAAACCAACCTAAAATTCGCACTAGGTTGGAGGGTGATGAACTATGGAGGACGTCACACTGGAGGGTGATGCATTGTCGCTCAAGGTGGCAAGTTCACCAAGAGGTTTTCCTAGGAGTTCGTCGCTTCACTTGCATAGTTTGTCACTTCACATGCACATGAAAATGACTATCGAAATTGACAGTAACAATCATTTTCTTTAAAAAGACCTAATTTGGGGGTTCAAATGAACCCCCCTTCATTCAAACCCATTTTTTTAATATTAAAAAAATGAATGTCATAGGTTCGAGCAAACTATGGGGTTCACTCAAACCAATTAGTTCGAGTGAACCCCTTAAATTTGTTCAAGCACCCAAAATACATTTTTTCTTCCTCCATAAAATTGTAAACCACTTATGTGGCCATACCCACCTTTATCTCCATTTTCATCTAAGGCTTTAGCATCTAGTGTGTGTATGAAATCTTGTGTTCATAAACTTAAATCCCCCGTACTATTGATCAAGAGAGTATCTTGTCAAGACTCCTCTAGGATCGTTTGTTATCTCTCCCTCCAAAAACATGAAAGAAATTTTACATCAAAAGTTCATTTTATGCATATCATAGAGTTCATGGTCATTCTACTAATGAATGTAAGGATTTGGGTAATAAAATTCAACATAAATTAAGGATTGTGGTGATCTTCCTTGTGTTGTACCACCTAGTTCCTCTAATTGACACTGATTTTGATTCTATTATGTTTCTCATCAATCATCTTGAATCATCCTTGTCTTGCACTTAGTTGGGGCAAGGGATTATGTAGCCTTTCCCTAGTTTTGGCACTTGATGTTGTCCCTTTGGCTAGCTTAGTACCTTCCGCATATACTGATTGATATTAGGATGCAAACAATCTATTATAGGTTTACTCATATGTTCCTTATTAGTACTCTGCTTTTTTTTCTTTTTCATGTTTCTTTATGTGATTTCATGTGTGTAATGTGAATCCTCGTATAGTTATGTTTGATGTATCTCTCTCTCTTTTCTGAATTCCTCTATATGTATCTACATTCTTCTCTATGTCGTAAACATTTTATCATTTTTTTCTTGTCTTGTATTTTCCTTTTAGGGATGACACAAGGCATCAAGACATTTAGGTCTCTTCCATGTTGACTCGAAAGGATTTTTCTTTGCTTTCACTCTCTTTTTTTCATTCTTCTACTTATATGAGTATTTTGGGAATGATGATATTTTCGAGCTCTATAACAACAATGTAGCAAAGATATATTGACCCCAAATCTATAGATCCCTTATGTATATTTTGGGGCAACCCCTCCTTCCTTTTTCCTAGTGTAGCTTTATTTCAAAAACATATGACTTGGCATAGGGCTTTCCAAGGAAGCTCTCATGTCTTAGGATTGAACATTTGCTGTAACTTTAAAGAAATTTCTCACAGCAATGGTGTTAACAACTGCTTTAAAGTGGGGGCATACATTGATAATATCTTTTGACATTTTTCATGTTTCATGGTGTAATTTTCTTTATTCTTGTGATGTGTCCATTTCTTTATGGTTTCATTGGGTTTGATGTCCTCCAAGAGTGCAATATATCTTAGCATACGACTTTTCTCTTAGTGGTGATGAGACACATTGCATTCCCTGAGTTGTGAATCTTTTACTATTGACTTTTCCTCTCTTAAAGGCATTAGGCATGATATTCCCTAAGAAAAAGACCTTACACAAACTAAGTGAAATCACTTTGAACAAAAAAAAAAAATTACTAGCATTATTGTTCATAAGTGTTAGCCTAACATAGTTTGTTAGCCTTATGAAGCTCGAAATCTAAATTCAAGGCTACCTAGTATAACACACCTTTCTTTCCTATGGAGCCTTTCCTAGCATTGTGGTGCCTTATTGAAGTTGTCAGGAGGATAGGTTTGATATGGTATGGGAACCTAATATGATTCTCTCACTTGCCATCCTTTTGGGATACTCACCTAGTGGACAACCTAAGGTTCCACTACCCTAGAGTGAGCATCACAAAACAAAACTAATGGCTTAGATGTGTTCCATGTTGATTGGACTATCTAGGCTTGATCTTCCTCGTCTTTGATGTTGTATGATTGTGTATCTTTGGCATTGATGCATACATAAGTGTCTTGAATGTCTACTTTAGTGTGAGTTTGTGCTTGCAATCATCCTCACACTAAAGTGGGAGGGAAATGTAGTGTAGGAAAAAGTATCCCTTTTTCACACTTAATTTGGAGATAATTAATAATAAAATGAGCTTAATGATGCCTTAATTTAGTGTTGTAATATGTTTTTCATATTCACATTAAGTTTAGATCCCTTTTAAATTAAAAGGACTCAATTGTTCCTTGTTTTTGGTGTTTTAAGGTGTATCTTTACACTTTCACATTAATCTAGGGCTTTATTAATTGACTGAGGTTAATTTTCCTTAATTTTCCCCTTTAATTCAAATCCAAGCCTAATTAATTATAAATTCTGAGGAATAAAACCTAGCATTCATAAATAGTATTTCACAACACTCAACTTTGGAAGATGTGTCTCCTAGGTAAGTGACCTAAGACCCATTCACCATAGGGAAAATGGGTACTCACTTAGTCCTATGACCCTATTTTTGCATAATGTTTAACATGTACTATTGTGTGTCATAGGTAAGTGGCCTAGGACCCATTTTCCCTATGGCAATCATGGGTCCTCACTTAGACCTAGGACCCCCCTTTGAAATATGTTTTTGATGTTATTTTAATTATTTAAAATCTATAATTCAATGTTAGCTTGTAATATTTGAATTTGAAGAATTAAAGTTAAGATACATATAAATACAAGGTTATTTCACTAAGTTCATCCTAGATTTTGAAGCTAAGATCATAGAATTTCAAGAGAGTATTATCAAGAGCATTCAAGAGCAATTTCAAAGCATTCAAGGGTAGAATTATTTAATATTATTGTAGAAATCAAGATTCATCCATCATGTCAAATATTTATTGCATCATGCATGTTGTTTGAGCTAATATGTTGATGTAGTGGTCAAGATCTATGCAATTGTTCAAAGGAATTATCTCATATCAAGTTTCACGATCAAGATCTATATTCATTAAGGTCATTTTATGCTAGCTTGTAGATTTGTACTCGAAGGTTTCAAATAAGCTTTGGTGAGTTACATATTGTTGTTCATCCATCATTCCTTCATACTTTTCTATTTCATTTCAAGGTTTAATTACCAAAACGGGGTTTGAGCAAGGTAAACCCCTATTCCCTAACAAATAACATTTCTCTCTCTTTGATGTGTGATTGCAGATTTTAGGTTGAAGAGAAAATTTGAAGAAAGTTGCAAAGTTGTCAAATCACGAAAACTCCTCTACATATTTTATTTCCAAATATCTGATAGTGAAATCATCAAGTTGTCAAAGTTTCAAGAAAATTTGTTGCATATTTTATTTCAGCTATCTGATGATGATGAAAAAAAGTTCTTACCATTGATTGAGTATAAGAAAAGTAAATAAGAAATGATTGTAATAAATAAATGACAATTGATAATGTTACCATTGCTATGAAACCCCTATTGAAGTGATGTCACACCATAAGTTTCCATAAATATTTGATGATGGATGATTGAATTTCCTTGAAGACTTGCAAGAGGTTAGTCCACATAATACAATAGATTGTTGTATCGAGCACGTAGAGAATATATTGCATATATCTTCATAATTAGAGTATAATAGTGCATAGTTTGTCATAATAGTCCATAGTTCTTCAAATGAGAGGAAATATTTGTTTATATACGCGTCCCAATTTTTTTCTTTGACATATGCTAACCTAGGATCATTTTAAAACACTCAAGATTGATACTCAAAATGATAAACATTAAAATAGGACGCCCTTAAGAGTAGGGCAACCTCACCCTAGTCTAGGTGATTTTAGCCCAAAATTCTTAGGATGTCAGGGATTTTAATGTATTTTCCCAATCTCACCTCTAAATGAACAAGTTATTAATATAATTAATTCTATAGGAAAAATAAGGTGTCAATATAGTGTAAAATTGTCAAGGGTGACAATTTACAATGCTACAAACATAAGACTTGTTTGCCAATTTTTTGTCATGATAATTAGCCCAAGGTACCATAGAAATGGTTTTCACCAAAGGGTTTTTTTTCTCTTTACTATACTTTTACATATTTTATAATTTTCATTTATTTTTATATTTTCTAGAAGGCATTGATCTTTAGATGATCACTAACTATTCTAGTCCATTTAATGGTGTTGATGTAGATATTGGTGTCATGATATGCCAATAATGACCTATATTGAGGATTCTTCTTGTTAGGATCATGGCGCTTGTTTATAACCTATGAATGTTGTCGTGATCCTTTTTATACTAGGGTTGGCTTTATCTAAATACATATATTATGATAGAGTGTCATAAGAGTCCTTATGATAAAGTTTTGCTACTAGGACACGATAGATTTATGAAGTGATACTTTTTGATATGTAAGATGCCATATTGTGATGTGTGATGGTACATGTGGATAGATTATTTGGCATTTCAGATGTAGTATTTTGATGTGCCAAAATTGGGATGGAAAATGATGAGTTTGGATTTTAGATTGGAATTTTTTTGTTAAGATGAATGATCATTTTGAAAGAGGTGGACACTTCTTATATACATGAGGCCCTTTTTGTTGTGACTCCACATTTTGATTGACTATTTGGATTTGGATTCTTTTCTTTGCTTGACACAATTTTAGTTAGGATCCATTTTCACTTCATTTGTTACTTTGATTTATAGATGCAATGGATTTGGACATTTCTTTTTGATTTCTTTGTTGGTGTGAATTTTGATTTTAATTTGTTGGTTTAAGAAAATTGGAATGATGGTTTATGATATAAATGGAAGGAGTGTTGATAGGGACTACACATGGACTCTATTTGGATTCTTATGTTGGATGAAGTTGCCCCTAATATTGTGGAGGTATCACTAACAACATTAGATTTGGTGATTGAAGAATAGTCAAGGCCTTGTTATATGGGATTCACATAAAAAATTATTGGTTCTAAAATGCCTTGCCCATAGAGGCCTAATCTTCTTCCTTGATATTGCATGCTTTGACATTATTTGCAATGGGAAATAGTCTTAGAAGAAAGAGGTTAACTCATGTTTGTGTAGTTGAAAACCATCAATGTTCATTATTTTCTCATCTATGAGAAATGTTGCTTTGACAAAAAAAAAGATGATCATCACCATTAGATTACATGTTTTCATATGAGAGTTGGTAAACTCCTTGAATTTTGTTTGATTTTTCCCTACTAAATTCTTAAAAATGAACAATTGATACCACAATTTATTCATATTTCAAAACTATAACATATTCACTATCAATGGAACAAAAAAATATTGATTCATGAAAATAATATTAAACTTTAAATTTTAAATTTCTTTTCAAATATTTTTAAAACATATACTAATAAATTAAATTAGTACAACTCCATTTAATAATAATTCTAACACCAAAATTAAAAATCAGCTAAAACTGATCATGATAAATGAAAACCAAAAACTTTATTTTAAAAATACCTCCTACTTATCACTTTATTTCCAACTAAAATCCTACCCTTGCAAGCCTCCAACACTTTCAAAGATTTCACACGGTCATTTCCTCCTGTCTTCGTACATTTATTAATAACGATCCCACTTTCCAAGCGATTTTGAAAACAGTTTGTGGTCCTTCGTCTCCCTCTGAAACGTAATTTGCGTTGGCAAATCCCTTTAACTTCTGTCAAAAGAACAACCACCCAACGGTCCATGAGACGGTCAAAATCTGCGACTGGAAAAGGCAGAATCCGCGCACAAAAGAAAAGGAAGCGGCCCGAGCATTCTGGATTCACATTTGACCCTATTCATTAATTCATTAAAATTAATTAAAATTCGCATATAACATGATTTCGAATTCCAACAAAATTTGAATTTCAAATAACTAATTAATACGGTCAAATGTACATCTGGAGGATAGGCGTTGCCCTGAACACGATGGTGGGACCGCCTATATTTGACCTGGAGAACACCTGGCATGTCCACGTTTATAGTGAGCGAGGGCGCCAGCAAGTTGCGATCATCACGTCATCCACGATGACGTGGTTTCCTCCTCCCGTATACGGTATTTTCGGTGAACAAATTTATATAAGCATTCGTGGCCTCCTCTATTACGACTACACTTTACGACTCCAATTTCCTTGCCCTTGTAAAGAAAATCCAATACTTGGCTCTCCCTGTTATTTGGTGTATGGATTCCACAGAGATTGAAATCCCTTCGTATTTCTTGTGCCCGATATCGATGCAGCTGATGACAGACCCTGTCACGCTCTGCACCGGTGCGACCTACGACCGACACAGCATCGAGAAGTGGATGTACACCATGGGAAACAACACCTGCCCTCTCACAAAGCAACCCCTTCACAACACTGACCTCACACCCAACCACACACTGCGGCGCCTCCTCCAACAGTGGTGCGTCCTCAACTCCTCCGCGGGCGTCCACCGGATCTCCACGCCCCGGCCGCCCCTCGACGCAGATGGCCTCAGTAAATTACTCCCAGACATTGAATCGTTTCATGTGAAAGCGTTGAAAAAGCTGAGATCTTTGGCCGGTGACAGCGAGAGCAACAGGCGGTTGATCGCTTCCTCCGCCGCACCGGCTGCCTTAATCTCTGTCATTGAAAGCTATTCCGCAGAAAGCGACGAAGCGGGTTCCTGCTACGATTCTGCATCCGCCTACGAGGAAGCCTTGGGAATTCTTTATTCTCTTCCTTTGCTGGACGAGACGCTGGATTCCATCGCCACAAGCAAGTGCCTGGCATCCCTGGCCTCCATTCTTAAGAGAGACGCCTCCAACGCACGATTTCATGCCGCCATGCTGTTACAGACGCTTTCAAGGAAAGGCCTGGAGCGGCTTGTTATGAACACCAACGGTGAGTTAATTGAAGGGCTGCTGGAGCTGTTGACGGAGGAGGTGTGCCACCAGGCTACAGTGGCCGCCCTTGAAATACTGACTGCAATCACTTCCAACAGCTTGCGCAACAGAATGAAAGCCATCGAGGAAGGGGTAGTCTCCGTGTTGATCGAATCACTTCCCGATCAGACTCCCGAGAAAAGAGGCAGCTGCGAGAGGATGTTATGTCTTCTCGACGTGTTGTGCGGATGTGCAGAAGGAAGGGCTTCCCTTGCCGATCACGCAATGGGCATCCCTGCAGTCTCTAAGAAAATAATGAGAGTCTCCAACTTGTCAACAGAAAAAGCCGTTCGGATCCTCTGGTTGCTTTGTAAATTCTCTCCGTCTAAGCGAGTACTGGATGAAATGTTGGAGATTGGTGCAGTCACCAAACTGTGTATGCTCATGCATGGTGAATGCAAGATCAAGACCAAAAGTAAGGTAAAAGAGATGCTCAAAGTGCATGGTATGTACTGGAACAGCACATCTTGCTTTTCTCTGTAAATTTTAATGAATAAATAAGGCACCGTAATTCAATGTGGAAACTGCTTTAGTTAAACATTTTCTATAACTCGTTTTCAACTATGAAAGAAAAGTGCATTTAGCAGAGGCTTCTTGTCTAGGGTACTCTCTTGTTTCGTGATGTTCTGAACTGTTTTCTTTTGCTGTTTTTGGGTTTCTTGTGGACTTAGTTGTGGTTTGAATTCTGGATTGGCTGACCTGTTTTATCGTCGCTGTTCATGATTCTGCTGGCTTCGTGACCTATCTTTTGATGCTATTTTATTTGGAATCAACGACCTTAACCCTGGTATAACATAGATAAATGTAAAACCCTTGTGGTGATAAGAGAATGTAATGGCTAATCTTTAAATCAACTGAATAATCGTTCAAGGCAAAAAAGCTTCCGATGAATGTTCACCCCAAACAGAGAGGAACACTATTTACATGGGTACAAATTTCAACAGAAAATGAGATGAGATGAATGCATCATGCAAAATCAATTTCTTGAAATGTTCTTGACTGCTGCCAACTGGAAATTAGCATTTGGCTAAAGTCTGCATTAATTTGATTAAAACATCCTTTTACCTTACGCAATGCAAAGCACCAGTGCAGCACTTTACCTATTTTTGTACAATGTTGAAGAATTTTTAGGGTAGCTGGTTCTTTGATTTTCCCCTTCCTTTAATTATAATTATCAATTCTAAGTGTTTTCTAATTATTAAAATTTAGAAGTAAATTATCAAAGAAAACTAAACAAGAGGGAATATAAAAATGCAGTTATCTTGTAAATTTATGGTCCAATTTTTTTATAAAAGTGGAGTCTTTTCATCTTTCAATTTAAGAATTCAAATTATTTTAGAGAAAATTTCAATTTATATTATTTAAATATATGGTTATTTTTAAATTTCATTTAGTTCAATGATTAAACATAAATTTTGACTATTAAAATTATGAGAATTGTTTATCATTTTTCATGGAGATGAGGTGTCAAATTGTTATTGATTGATTGAATCTTGAAAAGTGTAATATTTAAGTGAAGCTTTATTTTATTAATATGGAACATCTCTTAAATTCAGTACAAATTCCTTGAAATTAATATTGTATTTAAAACATCTACACTATAATTTCTATAAAGTAATTACAACTTGTAAATCTTAAATTATTATAAACTCTAAAGTAAATTTGAAACTATTATTTTTTGTGATAATAATAATTTAAATAAGTATTGTCATAGTGGTTAATCAAAATTCAAATATTTTAAAGCTTCAACATAGCCTCAACAGCTTGAAATTGAATATGAAGGAGTGTATTGGAGATAACCAATATCTTGGAGTAAGTTATAAATTAATATTTAGAAGAGATTTAGAAAAATAATAGAGGTTTTATCTTTACTACATACAAAAGAGAATCTTCAATCTAAAAGCATGCTACATATGAAAAACAAAACTAGAAATTTAGTCCCATCTCCTAGAATAAGATTATGCCAAGTAAAAAATTATAGCCTTAGAGGTCAAAAAAATTATGTATTTAGTGCCAAGCATCTTGGAAAAGAACATAATAGCAAAAACATTGATAAGAGATTATGTTTTCCAATAAAAAGAACATCTTAGATTAGAAACACTAAAATGCAATAAATGGTTGTCAATAAGCAAGTATTGGTATAGCAAACAATAAAATGTACAATAAATTGAGAAATTTTAAGCTATGCAATAGCATCCTATATTATATAAAATATTTTGGCCTAGATCAAGCTAGGAAAATGAAGATGTCAACCACCATTCAATTTTTTTATCATTGGAAGATTAGGTGAGAGCAACCTATAGCCTTTCTTTGGGGTGTAAGTATGGAAGAGAGTATTGATGTGTCATTTCCAATCCCTCCACTAAGCTCTAAGCTATCGCACCAAGATTTTGTGCATATAGTGAGAAAGGATAGAGTCAATTATAGCTTGATAGGTTTGGAATTGAAACTAGTATATAACATATTTTTTCTTTAGCATGAGGACAAGAAATCCATGTACAATTGATCTCAAAATAAATAGATTTGAGATTTTAAATTAGCCTCTTGAATAATTTGAGGGAATGAATATAGAGAGTAGTTATAACTATATTTTCTTTTAAATAATGATTAGATTCCACTAAATGGAGTGATAGTTGTTGGATAATCTATTACAAAATTTATCCCTATTCTACAGAAGTCCTGACTTTATAGATTCTTAAGCTTTCTTGATATTTTTTTGCAAAAAGTTTCATTGATTTTGATGGGCACTAGAGAAATAAATAGAGAATGAAGTATAAGGAAATTCTAGGTAGAGAGCCCATGTAATGTGTCAAAAATGATGTAGTTCCCCAATAAAAATTAGAAGTTTAATTACCATCACATTCTCTAACCATCCATTTGACACACAGAGCCATAGCCTATATAAACACTAATAATCCCTAGCCCTCCAAAATCCATAGGAAACCAACATATATCCCAAGAAACCTAGTGAAATCCTTTATTATGGTCTAAATTGGCCTAAAGGAAGTCTTATAGAAGTTTTTCAAGATTATAGTGTAATACCCTAGTAAGAACCTAGCAAGATTAGTAAATATGAGTTGCAACTTATAAAGTTAAGAAAAAAAATTATAATTTGGTTGTCAACAAAAGTGGCTTAATGAGCTCATTGGTAATATTTAATTATCAATAACATACTACCAAAGTATGAATTGGAAAAGTTGAAAGGAAAAGGGAATTCCTAGAAATTTAAAAGTGTATTCATTATCAATGTCTAGTTCCCATCCAAAAGTATGAAGCTAATCTTGTGCTTGGGAAAATATTATATGTAATAGTAAATGTTATTCAAGTAGATGCTAGAGTGATAGGCTGGGAAAGAATATTAAGATACATGAAGGCTTGGTGATCATTATCTTCCTCCTCTTTGAGCATCAAGGAGTCATCTATAAAGTGTCCAGTAAATAATTTTGGGAGATCTAGTGCAAGGTAGAGAGATACCTTTCACCCTTTATTATGAGATAGCATTGCCAAGGAGACATCCAAAATCCTCAAAAGAAAGGTCATAAGGAGAAATTGTAAAAGGAAAACCTTAAATTGATAAAAAAAAATGGCTAAGTGTTTATATTAGACAATATTAATGGTGAGACAAGTAGAAGAATAAAAAAGACATTTGAATGTATTGAATGAATATGAGACCAAACCCTATATCTCTAAGCATGGAAATAATGAAATTATATTCAGTTATAATTTATGCCTTTACAATATTGATCTTGATGAATAATGCTTACCAACTAGATCTGTTCACCCATTCCATACTATCTCAATAACAATAAAATTGTCAAGTATGAGCCTACTTTCAATAAATATAGATTATTCAAGATAAAAATTAATGAGGGATGTCTAATCTACTAAACTGACATTTTTGTTGGTTTCTATAGGCTACTCTTGCACTCTTAGGATCTTTCACCTAAAAGGAGAGAGATAGAACCCCAAAATTGAAGTGGTTCATTCAAATAGAGCATTGTGTGTGTGATTAAGACTAAATGCAATGTTTTAAATGTAACTAAATGATCTAATTGATTGATTATGAATGCAAAACCTAAGAAATATAACTTGTTTGAAAACACAATGATTTTTGAAAAGCTAAAAGAATGAACAAAAATGCAAATGAAACTAAATAGAAAGATAAATTTCATAATTTGTGCACCTGTAAAGCTGAAGATGATTGAAAAGTACT
>VDFB02060126.1:0-45650 GCA_007258455.2 Sequoia sempervirens
CAGATTTGAGTGACCTATTGACAATCATTTGGCTGTTAAATTTAAGACAATTGTAGATGATGGTCATTTCACTGTCAACTTTAAAATAGTACTTTTGATATTCATTTGACTAAATTTAAGATGGTCTTTGATAATGGTCATTTGGCCATCAAATTTAAGAGTCACATGAAAATTAAAAAATCGCAAAAAAAATTGTGTCACCAAAAATGAAGTATTATATATGAAAATAAGATTTTTTAGGCCTTCTGAGCGTGATAGCAAGGTCAAATTTGACCCAAAATGCTTTGAAATGACAACTCCTTGCTGGATCTGGCATTAAACCTCCCTCTTCAAACCCTCATAGATCTTGCCTTACATGTCCGATTTGGATGAAACAAAAGGTAAAACTGACTTTCTTGGACCCTCTGAACCCAATGGTGAGCTCAAATCTGCACCAACAAGCTCCAATATGAACCTGCAATATAATGCCACAAAAATGAAACCGCCAAATCTAGTATTTCTTTTAAGTTTTTTGATTCTCCAAGTCATCATTCGATGCAAGAGAAGAGCATACTCAACTTTTTGAGATCCACCAAGATCTCGAACCTAGATCTCTCAATTAAGACTAATAAGAAGCAAACCCACAAGCTTTGATACCATGTAAGAGTTTGTATAAAATGCTCTATACCATGCAAGATTTGGCTGAAGATTGTAGCCACCCAAGATCTAGGAACTTCCATAAAAGTACAAGAGAGATCAGCTATGAAAGAATAATGTTATTCTATCAAAGGATGAAAATGATAAATTACAATTGGATTGATTCACAAATGAGACCTCTTGGTTATATAGCCAAGGTGAGACATAGGATTAAACAAGATCTTGGCAAGTGTCTTAATCCTATGTCATGAGACAACAAACATTAAATTACCTAGGACACAAGAAATAAATGATATACGATAAGATAAGACTTCTAGAAAGATTCCTAGGACCTAAGTAAACTTAATATGTGAATAGGACCTGCTAGGTGAGCTAGTTTTGTAAAACATCTAATTCACACCAATAGTTATTTGACTTGGGGAAGCTAAACATTTTTCCTATGCTCAGAGGAGTAGCCTAGTATCATTTTTAGGTCTATAGATGATGGGATTCATTTATCACATCCAAGTTGTCCATGCCTATTTTCATCACCTACACATGGCCTTTCTTCTAGATCTGCACTTCTAGAGAGTTAAATAGCATTTTGGTGGGATTTGGATGGTTGGACAACTCCATTACATTTAATTGGAATCACTAACAATGGCCCAAGTTGTACAAGCAAGTAGCTGATGTTTACCATTCAAATGATGAAGTCTCGATGCGAAACTACAAATCAAGTTTGCATGTGCGCATTGGAGCTCGAAAAGTCTACAAGAATAAGTACTAGTGGGGATTGGGGTTTGGGGTGCACATTGCAACTTGTGAGGAATGTCTAGAAGTGTGCGGGAAAGTGGATAACAAAATTATGGGGATGTGAGCATTCGGAGCTTGGATGCATGGGGGAAGTTGTTAGGAGGGAAAAGTCTACAAGGAGTGAATTGGCAAAAGGCAAGACTCAGGATGCACTTTTTAGGAAGTGCAAACGTACAAGGAATCTCCAAAAGTCTGCAAGGGAGAAAGGGAATGGTAATGTGACAATGCAAAAAATCGAGGAAAGAGGGCATGGCATCTCAAGGTGCAAAGGTTCATGCAAGTCTAGATGTTTGTTGTGATAGAAAAAAGAAGAGTGAAAATGTGGGGATGCAGAGGATCCAAGAATTGAAGCAAGTGTGCCAAAAGTGCAAACTTTCCCATGGGATCCAAATCTCTACAAGAATGGGAACGACAAAGAAAGCAAGAATGCAAGTTGCAAAAGTACAAAAGATGGCAAGTTTGCACAAGCTGCAAAGGTGATCGTAGAGTTTGAAAGTCCACAAGAAACAATGGTAGGGAAGATGAGGAAAGGAAAACTTGTGGAATGGTAGAGAATCGAACAACTAGAACCAAGAGGCAAGTTTGCAAAAGTGCAAACATCTACACCAAGGAAACACAGAGACGCATCCTCTACCCTTTTGCCCCCTGTACCCGTACCGGGGACATTTCGAGGTCGGGGGACACCTTGGGGACACTTTTCAGGCATCCCCAAAAAGTTTCCCTTTTTTCAAAACGTCACCAATTGGCAGGGACATCTCGGGGACAGCAAGGGGACGACCCGCCGTCCCGGGGACAGCCAGCCATCCCCTTTTTCTAGTAAGTTTTACAAAAAAAAACTCGGAAATTAAAAATGCTTTTTTTTTTTATTGTTTCTAAGTTGACCCCACACCCTCCCAAGCCTAAAATGAAACATAAAACTTGCTTTCAAAGCCATTTGAGTTAATTTCGAAATTCCAAAAAAAAATTGCAGCTAAGAGGCAAGTGAGCAAGAGAAAAATTGGCAGTGACTGAGACTTTGAGTCTGATTTTGATGCAATGTTGGCAAATGTCAAGTAGAGGCAGCCATCACACTTTCTATTACTATGGTTTGGCCATTTGTGACTTTGTCATTTTGACATTTGTAGTGCAAACTTGTAGTCTTTGGGCATTTTATTTTAAAAAATTTATATCATATGCACATTAATTGTTTGACATGAATTATAGAAGCAATTAAGTAGTTGTAGTATTAATTTGTTCAACTCTATAATGTATATGTCAATATGATTGGTGATTACATTTGCACCTTTATCAATGTTCATTGTTATGATTATCATTACTCATATGAATAACTGAAATTTCCCTATATTTTTAAAATATATATATATATATAGCCGTCCCCCCGTCCCCAAAAATCCCCTAAAAAAATGTCGTCCTCGAAACACATCCCACCGTTCCGCCGTCCCCCCCGTACCAGAAACATGGTGGAACATAGATCTACATGAATCCCAAAAGTCTACAGAAGGAAAGAAGAAGAATTGTGTTCTTGATAAACCCTTTAGAGATCAAATATATATATATATATATATATATCAGCTTTAGTAGCAAATTAGGTGGAAACCCTAATGTAACCCTAATTTCACAATAACTCCTTTAATTCTACTTCAATTTCCTTCAAATTTATACTATTGTACTTTCAATTTGATCTTCAATAACCCTTTAAAATTAGAAAAAAAAATGTCAAAATCATAAAGATTGCTTCCCAAAATGACCTCCAAAATCGAAAAAAAATTTGCCTTGCCTTCACGATTCCAAGATCATGCTTTGATACCACTTTTAATGAAACAACTTGCACAATAAAAAAATAATAGAAAATATGTTGCAAATATTTGATAATAATATGCCACTTTGAGGGGGCAACCTCTTAATCCACTTTGAGGGTCTACTCCAAATTACCCCAAATCTGGACTATATTAGCCTCAATATGTCCTTGAAAAAACCTTTGAAATTTTTATAAAAAAAAAAAATCACCAAAATGAGAAAGATAAGCACTTTCCAAAATGATCTCCAAAAAACTTCCCTTGTTTCTTGCCTTCACAATGCCAAGATCGTGCGCTAATACCACTTGTAATGAAACAACTTACACAATAGAAGAATATAATAGTAAATACGGTGTAAATACTTGATAATAGTATGCCACTTTGAGGGGGCAACCTCCTAATCCATTTTGAGGGGGATACCTCCAATAGACATTAATAAGAAACAATACTCAATATGATGATAATAGCTAGCCACTAGCTCCCATATATACCTAATTATGCCTCAATTGCCACCCAAGCCGACTTACATAATTAACTAAAACCCCTAGGATGACCTAACTACCTATTTATGATTATAATAATGATATAGCTTATTTAAGAGTTAAGGTAGCCACAACCTGACTACTCATAATCCAATACACACTATAGGATTAGGAGTGTTACTCTAACACCCCTCTTTCACAGCACAAATCTTGGGGGCAGGCTTATGTTACTTATTTCTTCTCTACCACCAGCAAATTCTTCAGCTTTGAGTGTTAGGAAAAGTTCTATGTGGAATCAACTACCTCCTAGGATTGTTGAGCTGATTCCCTTAGCCCTAGACTTTCTCCAACAAGCATTCTCATACTCTGTATTGGTACTCATATAGTGATTGATGATAATATTGTTGGCTCCTCCAATGCATCCCAAAATACTGGTACCCTTTGATTCCCCACTTGAGTGGTCTTCATCGACTTCCACTAGGATCTTCCCCTCACACTTTTATTTATACTTGTACTAGTTTGTGGGTCAACCTTTTTGGGATAACCCCATTGTTCCATTTCTTTGTTTTTCATAATTTTCATGCTTTATTGAATTTGATTCAAGTATAGGGTCTTTTTTGCCCTAGTTCTTTGCTATTGTAACTGATGCACTTTGCTGCCCATTTTACCTTTCTTGGTCATTCCTGGATATTAATATAATTATAATTTCTTTCTTTCCCAGATATCATATTGGAAACTTCAGGAAAGCCAGGTTCCAATCACAGAATCTCCTGGAGTCTGGTTGAAAACTGGAGAACTATTTTCAAATCAGCCATGAGTTTCAAGTCTCTTTGGCAAAAGTTTCCATAAGTTTCCTGGATGTAGAACGGTTTTGGAATTTGGTTTCTAGCCTATCAAGATTCAAAAGGAAATAAAATATGTCAATGTCTACAGTTAAACAAAGTAGGTCACTGCACCTTAGTAGTACTTAGCAGTGCATCGAATTACAAACTATAAAATACTAGCGGAAAAAGAATACCATGTTTTGATAAGTAACCACATGCTCAACACTAAATCAATGAAGTAAAAGTGAAGGGGGTGAATTCAAAGCTGCTAAAACCCAAATACAGGTAACAAATATCCACTTGGAGGAGAGACCAATCAGTGAAATGAATTGACGAAGATCAATGATGGACACCCAAATGAAACTGACACTATCACACATCCCCGTGAGTTCAAGAAACCATTCTTTAAATTTAAAAAACCTAAACAGCCCAGCTAGCCATAGTCTAGTGGCAGGACAAAATGATTACTCTGGTTGAACAATACTCTGAACACCACAATTGTTGAAGGAAATCTGAAGCGAATTTTGATAGAATAGAAGCCCCTAGCATTATCTATAACTCGTAAGCTTGATGACACACCCGATGAGATTTAAAAGTAAACTAATAAAAACAATGGAAGAGGAAGGCAATAACAACCTACCATCCTGTCCAGCAATTATATTGCCCAAATCACCAGCATGGCGGTTTTCATCCTGAGGAGCACCATGTTCCTTGTTCAATGGGTTGTAATGTGGCCCTATAATTATAACCTTTGGCATTAGATCATAAGTCATTTTCCTTCCTATCCAATGAAGATAATTGAATTTTTATTTATCTTAATCTTATGTCAATCTATAGAAGGGAGTGCAGATAGGATATTAATCACACATACCTGTGGAGAGGCAACCATTGGTGGTATCACCCATTGCATGAACATGGAAACCATGAAGGCCTGGCTTGAGGCCTGTTACTTTTCCAAACACCTTTGTGGGTCCTGTTTTTGCATGCATACAGATAGATTGTTTTATCATACTGCGCACAAGATTTTTTTTAATATTTTTGAAGAAATTGAATTTGAATAGGATTGAATTGATACCATTAATATGCTGTGTAAATTGGATGACACCACTGACATTTTGGGTTCCAGAAAGAACAGCAACTGCCTTGAGAGTACCCATTAGCTCTCCAACCTCATGCTCTCGTTAAAATAGATAACATTGTTTTCTATTGCAAAATTCTAGCTTTGGTTTTCTAATTAAACATAAGTTAAATGCTTCTCTAGTATTGCAATGTAACACGTATAGCCCATGGTTTTGGGGCTTGTTCATCCAACGCTTGGTTTTTAATTTATAATTGGTAAACATTATCAGGATATTTAGTTGTTAAATAAATTTTAGGCATATTTAGTTTGAGGAGAAAGATTTTTGTAAAATTTGTTCGCTAGGGATTTTTTTTAGTTGATAATAATTGGTATGTTTAAACGAGTTTGGATAGGGATGATGGTCATCTTAAGAAAAATTTAGCACTGTTATATGGAAAAATTAGAGAGTTTAATTCTATTTTGGATAATGGTAAGAGAGTCTACATAAAAGTAGAAATTAAAAGGTGAAGATATTGATTCTTTAATTAAGGATTATCAAATCATTTTAATTGTGATAAGTGGATAATAATTAAAGAAGAATGGGAAATGAGATCATATCTATTTTATAACAAGGGAGTGCTAGAATCATAATGGCAGTACATCGTGGAGTGTGAACTCTATGTAACATTTAAATTAAGTATGAAGACAACTTAAACATGAGCAACCTAACCACCTTATTTGAAGAGATGAGGCTAGTCAAAACAAAAAGCTTTATAATCAAGATCCACAATAGAAAATCTGACATAAAAAAGTTGAATTTTTATCAGGTTTTTGCTTAGCTTGTGTGTCCTTGATTGTGTTGGAATGTCATTCTTTTATTGCTCTTGGTTCTATAGATTGTTTGGGCTCGCGAATGCTATTAAAATCTTTCATTCATTCATTTAGAAGGTCAAAGGTGTTACATAAAGAATCGTGACTCCTCTTATGGTTATGGAGGATGAACATTTGGTATTCAATTCTAAGAGAATTTTCCTATCTATTAATAATAGGAAAAAAATATAATGTGTTTTGTTCAAATCAGTTTGATTAGATCACATTTTGGTTAAATTGGTTTGATTATGTAGTGTATTGACCAAATTTTAATTAGATTATATTAGATTTTAATTTTGATTCAACTTAATTAGTTTGATTTTTATTAAGTTTGATTTGATCGAGGCATATTTTATTTAGAATGGCCTAATTAGGTAGCATGTTAATAAAAAATCATGTCACATTTTAATCAAATTTGTGTGATTATGTCGCATCTATCAAATTAGATTTTGTTACATCTTCTTTTGATAAAATTAGGCTAATTGTGTCATATTTTGATCAAATTCAATTAAACAAAATCAAGTTTAATTCAAATTATTCTAATTACACCATATTTCACTTGAATTTACTACAATTAGGTTCTATTTCAATCAAATGGTCTGACGAAGACACATTTTGTTTGTATTCAATTCAAGTGCTCTTCTTAGGACATATTTTAGTTAAATTTGATCTAATTAGGACACATTCCATAAAAATTGGTTTGATTAGGTTGCATTATGATCAAATTTGATTTGGTTGGGTTGCATATCAATCAAAATAGTTTAATTACATCATATTTCAATCAAATTTAAAGTTATTAGGACACAAGTTAGGATTAGTGTGCTATTCACTTGCAATCATATGTTTAATGCTATTTTCTCCACATATTTTTTAGAAGGCATAACATTTGATCTAGAGCTCTAATTTATTTTCTAAATAAAGATCTCAACAAGAGAACACCTTAAAATGATTGAAGATCAGTAGAGAGATTGTTAGATCCCTCAAAAATGTCTTAAAAGTGAGAAAAAGAGCTCCAAAGTTTCACAATACAATACTTGAGAAAAAAAAAGGGTAAAAGGTGGAAACCCTTAATGACACTAGATCTTTAGCCTACAAATGAATATTTAGAAATACTAGAATATTATTGTAATGGTATTGAATAAAGAGGCCATGTAAAAGGTCAACAATGGGAGTTGTATTGGGAAGAGTAGAACATCATGTGGACAATCACTTTAGTGGGCACTAGTTTACAAAAACCAATTGATGGTTTACCATTTCTTTTGTTCTATCGACTAAGTGTATGAGATAAAGGTTTCATAGTGTTAGTAGGTGAAGTATTATTAAGTAGTCAAAATGTTGTTAGACTAAAGATAGTCGAGTGGATCGTATTGGTGTAATCATGTACTTAAAATTAATACAAGATGGATACCTCTTTGGTGGTAGTTTTTTTTCCTAAAAGCATTTCTCCATGTAAATCGAGTGCTATGTGTTATTATTATTTTTATTGTTAGGATTAAGGCGTATTAAATTTATGAGTCCTATATATATTTTATGTGTATCCAACACATCTTGGAAGGTGTAATTGGATGCCTAAGGTCTAATTGAAGAAATAATTTATAATTTAGATTCTTCTAAAATATTGCTATTAGTTATCATATGCATTCATAAGGAGTTGGAGCACTACAATGGTTGTTACATTTCATTTTGGACCCACTAAATGATATTTCCCAATTCTAAGCTCTATGATTGAGTAGTAGAGAATTATGTTATAATCTATAGGACCCATATGAGTTATCATCTCCAACATACAACACGACACTTGAGGATTTGAGTCACCAAGGAGTTATGAGTTAAAGATATCTTTGTGGTTACATGTTCTATTTGAGGATACATTGGTTATGCCCATGTGATTTCCATGTGAAATAAATGATCATGTTTACTATTCTCTAAAGATACTCTCCAAGGTGGGGGGTAGGGTTTTTCACATGATATCATAGCTTTGTTATGCATTATTTTGGTCAAATCATTTATAATTTTGTATCTATTTACCTATGTATTGGAGGTATGAGATAGTAGTTTTATTTCAATTTTTAAATAGATATACATATGTTGTTAAAGTGAAATGTGTTAATATTGTATGTTGTCAATTGAATATTAATACATACTTTCCCTCTTTTTTTGGTGGACTTTTTCCTCCCAAAAGTGTTTCCCCACATAACTCTAGTGTTATGTGTTGCTACTTCATGGTTTGTTGATTTTATTTATTGATTGATTTGTGCTTCCACACATAATATTTTATGACAATTCACTATTAATAAAATAAATTTCATATTTGCATACACTTCAAAAGTAAAAATATTGTCGTATATTGACCTGATTTTTAAAAATTGATTGTGCCCCAATTGTTGGGTCCCAAAATTATTGCTTGCACTTCTAGAAAGATACTTCCACTTCAAGTCCAAGGATATAGCATTCTTAAAGGTGGATAGACTTGCTCATCAATAAAATATGAGTGATGACTAACCAATTACTGAGAGTAGATAAGCTCTCCTTAACTTTGGGCTTAGCTTAGACCTAGGAGGGTATTCCTTGAGGTAATATTTAAGAAAATTTAATCACAACTAAAAATAAACAAACCATAAATAACTATAGTAGTTTCCAATGTAAATTTGCTCTCAAAATTTGTCACTAGAGAAAGGACTAACCTTTTGTACATATAACCTCTATTAAGCGGATAAATCCATCATTGTAATAAGGCAAGATGAAGGTCTGTAAGATAGAATTATCTTAAGGTAAAATCATTTAGGCTCACTACAATGTTTTCCCTAGTTAAAAGATCAAAATATTAAGAGTATACAAACTACTTTCTACTCCTAAACTATTGATCAAAGTTATTTTTCATTTAAAGGTGCATGGAGAGTCAAACATGTCAAGGATCCATTTCATATATTAAGTTATAGAGTTGAAGTTACCAAAAGGCACGATACATTGAATTATATCAATAACTAAAAATGATTAATAATCCCTCTCCAAACTCTAGAAATACACATACAATAATGAAAAGACCATTAAAAATAATGATTTAGAACATTACGTCATTCATCTAATCTACATTAGGTTCATACCAACAAATGTGGTAAGAGAAAACCCTAAGAAATGAAGAACCTATAACACTTCACCACTTAGAAGCTTCTCTGAAGATCTATAAATGTCCATGGAGAAATTCAATTATAAATATCTACTAAGGATAAGCTACCTCTTCATGAATTATAAAATGAACTACTCTAATGGTGATTGGGCACAAGAGGTTTGGAACCCTAGAATTTATTAGCATTACAATCACGTGGAAATGAAAAAATAATAAATAGTTGTTCTAGCTAAAGAACTGATATTTATAGTGCTTTGTTCAATGATTGGATTGCTTGTGGGAACTCGACTAGGAATTAGCTTTCTATTTGTGGAATAATTTAAAATATCATGAAATTAATTTAAATAGTAGCCTAGACTTGGCACAAGGATCACTCGTGTTTAAAATTTTAACCATCACATTCATGACAGCATGGCATTCTTCATCATCCATCATTGATTTTGAATTTTGATTTGTGCCCTTCAAATGAACAATGCTTTCTAGGTGAGAAAGACTAATCTAGTAGTTGTAGGAGTCAAACTAGGCATTAAGGGCATTATAGGAAGTGTAGGGGAGTGGGTGAGGCAAACAAGAATAAGTTCAAGAATCTAAAGTGGAATAGAATAAGATAACGAGGCATGTAGGGTTTCCTTGCAAAATTGGACATTGGAATGGAGGTCTAGATGCACTTTAAAACTCTACAAAATTTCTAAAAGGAATAGATTAAATGTATCATGGAAAAGTTGTGAGAAAATTTTGTGGAACTACATACTAGGATTGGATGTCCAGGTCAAAAAATATGATGTCCAAAAGTAAACTTAAACTTTGCACAAGAGGAAATGAATTGAAAAAGGTGTTGCGAACATTTATGGGATTTTGATACAAAAGTGAACATAGGAATTGGACTTTTTGGAAGTTCAAAAGTATATTTAAATTCCACATAAAAAGGATAGAAGGGGATAGGGAAAAGTATTTGAAACTAGATGGAGGAAGTGAAGATAGGATGGAAATAAATTCAAGGGTACAAGGGAATTCCACAAGGAAGAAAGGAGGAAATATGCAAGGGAAACTTGAGGAACCACATATGGTATATGGATGAAGTGGAAGAGGAAAATATTTAGATCCATTTCAAAATTTTGCAAGGAAGGATAGATGGAAGATTGTGGGAGATGAAAAGAGATTGATATATAGGATAGAGAAGGAGAGATCTGGACCACCATCGATATCTTGCAAAAGGAGGAAGTGAAAGAAAAGGGAAGGATAGGAGGAAGGCTTGATATTTCTTGCAAGGATTCTATGCAAGAATGGAGGGAGGACTAAAGGTGAGATAAATCTCTAGATCCACATAAATATCCCACAAAAAAGGTGGAAAATGGAAGAAGTGAAGGAAGTGAAAGACCTTGCAAAAAATTTAGATAGGAGTGAACATCAAAATTAGATATCGTAGTGGCAGGAAAAGTTTGAATGTCCACTAAAAGTTTGCATATTTGTAGAAACACTAGAAAATGACCAAAAACACCTCATACTTAGAATTTAACTAGATCTTTTCAACTTCCAACATAATATAGGTACATGGGGGATGAAGGAGAATAACATATGCGGAAATTTGACCAATGAGGACCCATTTGGAGTTCTCTTAGATCAATTATTTGTGATGGTTAAAATATAATCAAAACACACAAAGGAGTTGGTACTCAAGAAAAAATTGTCACTATCATATATTGAGTTGCAACATTGGCTCTAGTTGAGGATTGGTTCCACTTGCAAGCACAACGAGAATTTAGATCAATGAGAGTGTACCATAAAAATGGACACAAAGAGAGGACTAGGAAAAACACAATTCACCATGACCAATAGGGTTCAAGGTTGTACAAGGACATAACACACACACATGAGATATATACAATTTAGGACATCATTACTTATATAAAGTAATGCTTAATATGTTGACCATAAACTAGAATCTCCATTAAACCTCCTACTAAATCCTTGAGTTGATACACATTGTAACCATACTCCTCTATAATTGCACATGTCCCAAGTCACAAATGATCAAACTTCCAATATTTTCCCTTATCCTTTGATCTAGAATTCCACATGAGGACCATGTCTCTAACTTGGAAGTTTCTTTTCAATGCTTTCTTACCAAATATATGTTTCATTGTTCACTTGTGTAATGATATTTTCTCATGTGTAATACTCCTATTCTCATCCAACTTTGTTAGTTTCATTATTCTCTAAGAGATTCCATCATTCTCTCCTCCTTAAACATCTTATTGTAGCTAACATACACTTAGCTCTAAACATACTGACATCTTTGCCTCTTGTTCAAAGACTAGTTCAAAAGGGCTCTTACCAATAGTCATCTTCTAGATCAATATATCATCCAAAAATTTATATTTCAATTTATCATCCCATATTTTCTTGTTCGCATCCAAATTTTATATGTTGATCTTCATGAGGCTTTTGTCATTGGACTCAACCTATACATTTTCTTGAAGATGATAAGGGGGTGAGTGAATAAAACCAATCTCGTACTTAATATACATAGTTGAAATGCCATGGGATCTAAAACACATGGCATTATCTATAATGATTCTCATAGGCACACCAAACCTAGTTATTAGGTTGTTTAATAAGAAGTCAACTACCATCTTTGATGTAGCATTACAAGTTGGAATTGCCTCAACCCATTTGGTGAAGTAATCAATGGCTACAAGAATCCATTTATATCTATTGCCTAATATTTCTAAGATTCATCTTATGAAATCAATTCCCCACTAATCTAAAGGATCTTATACCATCACATATGCCAGAGGAAGAGCACCGACAATCTTCAACTTACCTAAAAATATTTTCCAAGTATCACATTTTCTTACTCTTCCAACCACATACTTGAATTTGGTATGTAACATGTCCATTGTTCTACATAGTAACTTTCCTAAGTTTTAACCTCAAGTAAATAGTTTAAGCATCTAACCATTACGAGCAATAATTTTTTTCTCTCCAAAACTATAAAGATAGCATGCACATTTGAAATAAACATTTTTCCAAACTTTTCCATTGCATTATATCAAAGTATTACAACTTTCAAATGTAATAATTACATAGTACATGATAACATGATGTCATTTCTCTTATACAATCTTTCCATAAATATGGATACAAAATACACATACAAGGCTCTATTGAGCTTACTGGCAGTAGATGTACAAATCGTCTAGGTGCGCTCCATCAAATCTTGGTCGCCTACTGATGAAGAGAAGCATCACTCAAGTTCTTTTCTGCCAACCTTGGACTAACTATGGTCCCCCACACATCTACCAAACCAATAGATCACCCTACCCTTCGACGAAGAGATTGGTTTAGTAACCTCATAATAAAAATTGACCTTTCCTAAGCTTGGTGTTGTGTCCTACATGTCTTGATCTATTACATAGTGGCTACAACCTACACATGTGACATTCCCTACCTAGTATGTAAACCTGGATCACAGTGAACTAATAGTGTAAATAGTGACAACTTACACTACTTTGGCCAAAGTATCCATCACCCAAGATTTAAAGTGGATGTCATATACTTCACCCACCTTCCTAGCTCGATTTGTATTGACCATTCATAACCTATGCATAGGCTATCCCCTTACGCTATGGAGTAACCTTAACCCTAAAAATAACCTATAACTTCTATGTTAATTATGACACTTCTACTAAGTAAATCCAAAATAACTCTAAGTCTCAACTAGGTTATCATTAGCAATATAAGCTATATCCATAATATAGTATT
Source organism: Sequoia sempervirens (assembly GCA_007258455.2). Classification (NCBI taxonomy): domain Eukaryota; kingdom Viridiplantae; phylum Streptophyta; class Pinopsida; order Cupressales; family Cupressaceae; genus Sequoia; species Sequoia sempervirens. Next base: position 13,353 of record VDFB02060126.1, read on the forward strand.
TAACCCCTCTATAACCACGCATTCCTTACTATGGAATAATGAAAAACACTTCAAGAAATATAGATCCTTACATTAAGTACAACAAGTAATCTTTCCATATCACTTAAGAATAAAATAACCTTTCCCTAATAAGTAGATGATACAATTTTCCCAATCAAGACAAACAATATCACACAATCTTTTCAAAATATAAAAAGTATAAAAGAGTAGAAATCAACATGCCTGTTTATGCATTGCTCCAATTGATCGAGTTGGATTCCTAACTCAGCTTTCCCCAATTCAGTAAGAAATTCCCCAAATAAACCTTCTCCCTCTTCACCAAATCTCACTCTCAACTTCCTCTAACAACTCTCAAAAACTCACTCAACTCAAAAAATCAAAAAATAACAACTCAGAAAAATCCCAGCAAGAATGCAGATATGCATCCCTATCAAGGTAGAAAGCACCTCTATTTATATGCAAAGGTCAGCAACTAAAGGCTAGAAACAGGGTATCAAGAATGACACTTCTCAGCTCAAAAGGTTCGACTCAGCAGGATTAAGAAAAGGTGGCAGCTAAAATTGTTGCACAGTAAACACATACACTGCCAGGGTGAATGAGTTTCTTACTCAAATGGATAACAATAATGATAATTAGAAATGCAAGGTAATTGTCTTCTATAGGTCAACTTACTTGGCCAGCTTCACACTTGACCATTTCTACATATTTCGTATGGCTTCATAATCTAGAATTTGTATTGTAAAACAAACTTCTAATCGGTTCATACTTCTCTTAAGTTGGGGCCACATTATGTCCTTCGCGCCCTATTCCTTGGGTTGTTATTTTCTATTAACCAGGTCAAAGCTTCCTGTGTGTGAGCATTCACCTTTTCCTTTACATTTTACTTAGTCTTAGGCAGTTTACTTAACCTGTTGGGTGGTATTGGATATTATGTGCTTTACATAGCGCTGCCCGTATTTCATAATACTCAACACTTAAATGTTTTAAACATTAGTTATATCTACATGTTGTTTCAACTTAGCACTATTCCATTCATTTAAATACTGCATGTAGTACTTAGCATATGCTATTTTTATATGTTATGCACTTGATATATAAATCGACGCTATGGAAATCATTATCATATATATATTTCAATTCACAAGTTTATAAAATATTATTCGATATACGAATACACACTCACATATTCTCACATTTCACATATTGATGCAGGTGCATATATACATATATATACATATGTGTATATATATTAATATACTAGTATGGGTGTATCCTTTTTGTCAATACATACTCGCATGTTAATACATACATACATACATACATATATATATATATCACACCTTGATATTTAAACACATATATTCACAGTCATATCGATCGACATATATACATGGCATGTGTGTGTGTATATATACATATATATATGTTACCTTGGTCGATCGATATTCCCATGCATATAGGTAATTCATTGATGAGCATGCGTAGGTATGTTTATCTATGTATACTCATGCAAGTATTTACTCATGTATATGAGTTTATTATTGACACATACATATATACATATATATAAATTTTATGTATATATCTCATTGATTAAATATGCACACGTAAAGGACTCACATATTTCAAAGAGACTCGATACTTAAAACTCCTAAGTAAGAACATTCATAAACAAAAACATAAGCAAGACCAAAGGTAACTTACTATTTCCCAAACTATTATCTTGACTTGACCAAACAAGAAGTGTGTGTGTGTGTGTGAAAGCTCAATTTAGGTCTTTATCAAAGGTTACTAGACCAATTTCTTCTCCCTAAGTGATATTTCCCCTCTCTTCAGGAGGCTTGATACTATTCCTGCATCCAACAAGTTACACTTTGCAATAGTAGTTAGCTTGAAACAATACATTCACTTGCATCATATATTTTCATAATCAAAACCTTTCATAATATTAATTAAATCAACATTTATTCTTCATATTTCCAAAACACATAAAGCATAAATACACTCATCTAAAGCATTTTCACCCAATTAGGTAAAAGTAATTAAGTAGTAACACAACGGGGTGTAACATATTCCCCCCCTTATGAATCATCATCCTTGATGATTTTGAGTAGTAGAAATAGTCATAAACTATAAGCATAAACATATTAGAATTGTTTTTCAAGAACTCTCAAAAGCATGTAAGACACGAGGAAACTTCTACTTAATTTCAGCATAGTCTTCCCAAGTGGTAGAATCTTCTACATACTAGTCCCATTGGACTTTGCACTACAAAACTTCTTTGTTGCATAAGTGAAGCTTACGCATTCTGATCACTTTGAGAGGCTCAATTGTTACCACTCTTGGGTCCTATACCTGTAAAGAATTCCAATCAATAGCATGGTTATCCCCTGGTATATACTTTTTAAGGTATGAGACATGAAAGACATTGTGCATCTTGGCAAGAGTTGGGGGCAACACAATTCGATAAGCAACTGGGTTTATTTCCTCAATAATCTTGAAAGGACCTACATAGCATGAAGCTAGTTTGGATGACTTTCCAAACTTGATGGAACTCTTATGAGATTTAACCTTCAACAACACCTTTTCCCCTACTACAAAATTTGTAGGTACCCGCTTAGAATCTGCATAGCTTTTTTTCCTATCATTGGCTTCAACTAGCCTTTACTTAATAATTCCTACTTGCTCCTCCATTTATGATAACATCTATGGCCCAAGACTTATCCTATCCTCTATCTTATCCCAACTTATAGGAGTTTGGAATTTTTTGTTATATAATGCTTCGAATGGAGCCATCTTTATTACAAAATGATAAGAAATGTTGTATGCAAACTAAACCAATGGAAGGTATTCTTCCCACTTGTATTATTTATCCATGCAATACATCCTTAGTAGATTTTCAAGCACTTGATTAAATCTCATTGTGTTTGTCCATCTTTGGATGATAAGTTGAACTTATATTCAACTTAGTTCCAAGTGAGGAGAACAAGATTTGCCAAAACCTAGATGTCACACGAGCATCCCTATTCGAAATGATTTTCTTAGGAATCCCATACAATCTAAACACTTTTGAATAAAATTTTGAGCTATGACAAGAGCTCCATAATTTATATTTACCAGAATAAAATGTGCCACCTTAGTTAGCTTATCCACCACCACTAGAATGGCATTGTGCTTATTCCTTGACATAGGTAGACCTTGCACAAAGTCCATACTAATAACTTGCCACTTAATTTCAGGTATATCATGTGGATATAAAAGACCTATAGGGTGATGATGTTTTTCTTTTACTCTTTGACACTCTAAGCCTCTTGCAACAAATCTTACAACATCCCCTTTCATATCCTTCCAAAAAAATAGTGGCTTCACATTCTCCAACACCTTCATTACACGAGGATGTCTAGAGTATGGTGCATTGTGAACTTTCCACACCAAGTTCCTTAACTCCTTTGAATTAGGTACATATACTCTTCCTTTAAACCTTAGTAATCCATTTGGTTCAAAGTGAAATCATTAATACCTTGCATCTTGTGGATTACCCATGAGTGCTTGTTTAACTTTCTTGTAGAATTTGTCACCCATGGATTCTTACAACACCTGTCCCTTAAGGTTGGTTTGAATTGTTACCATTGAGGTAATATTCCTTCAACGACTTAGGGCATCGACAACTCGATTCTCTTTTCCTTTGATGTAGTTGATGTTGAAGTCTTAGTATGATATCAACTCCAACCAGCTCCTTTGTCATGCATTAACATTGGGTTGAGTAAATAGATACTTCAGACTATGATGATTGGTTTTTAGTTCAAAAGGCTTTCCCATCAAATAGTGTCTCCACATCTGCAATGCATGAACAACTACTGCAAACTCCAAATCATGTGATGCATAATTTTTTTCATAGAGATTCAACTTCCTAGATTCATACACTATGACTTTTCCTTCTTGCATCAAAACTCCTCTTAGTCCTTCACCTGGTGCATCTGTTATGACAGTAAAGTTGTCTTCTAGATCAAGTATCTTTAATATTGGTATGGTAGTCAACTTCTCTTTGAGTAGGTCAAATGTTGCTTGACACTTTTCCAACCACTCAAACTTCTTACCCTTCCTCTATAATGAAGTAATAGGAAAAGTTATCCTAGAAAATTTTGTAACAAACTTCCTATAGTAACCAACCAAACCCATAAAATGTCTAACCTCGGGTACACTTTTGGGCATTGGCCACTCAAGCACTACCTTTATCTTAGTTGGATCAATTGCAATCCCTTTTTCCAAAATTATGTGACCCAGGTACTATACTTCCTTTTGAAAGAATGTACACTTAGAGAGTTTTCCATATAGCTTGTGCTCTCTTAACTGTTAGAGAACTATCTCTAAATGTTTACAATGCTCCTCTTCATTCTTGGAATAGATTAAGATATCATCAAGGAATACTAATACAAACCTATCCAAGTAGTGTCTAAATACATTGTTCATCAGGTTCATAAATTCTACAGGTGCATTCGTAAGTACAAAGGGTAGGATTGTGAACTCGTAATGTCCATATCTAGTCCTAAAAGAAATTTTGAAATTGGTTGTCTTTGATCCTTAGTTGGTGATAATCGGATCACAGATCAATCTTTGAAAACACTACTGCTCCTCACATCTGATCAAAAAGATCATCAATACGTGGAAATGGGTACTTATTCTTTATCGCAGCTTTGTTAAGCATCTAATAATCTATACTACCATCCTTCTTCTTCACCAAGATCACTAGCGCTCATCAAGGTGAAACACTGGGTCTTATCAATCCCTTGGACAACAACTCTTCCAACTGTGCCTCAAGCTCCATCAATTCCATTGTAATCATCCTATAGGGTAATTTAGATATAGGTTCTAATCCTAGTACTAGGTCAATGGAGAAATTAAATACTCTCTTGGGAGCTAGTCTAGGTAGTTCTTCTGTAAAGACATCCATAAATTTTTGTAAGATGGGATACTTATCCATATCCGTTTCTCCAGATTCCACTACTTCGCCTTCTTCAACTTCTTGAGAATCTTGCGGTTCACAATAAATGACATTATTTTGAGGAGTGACTTCCTCAAATTGTTCTAGTTTATCCATTTTAACAGCAAAGAGTTTGCAACCTTTCATTTTCACCCTATGCATTTGCACAGTCGATATCTGCCGCAATTTCACTTCTCTAAGTGTTCCTTGAAAAGACTCTAGATTACCTAAGATCATTTAGACATTCTACGATTTTAGCATGGCAATCCACTTTAGCTCTATACTTCCATAGCCAATTCATACCTAAGATGACACTATAAGATCCTAAGGGTGCTACATACAATTTTGCTTCCATTGAAAAACTTAGAAGTTCAACCCTTGCCTCAAATAAACATTGGTTCACCCTTGATCTTTCCTAGTTTACATATTCTACACCCTAAGATTTTTCCAGAAAACCAATCTTCCTAGAAATCTAATTAGCTACTCAAGGTGATTTTTTCTTCTGGCTCTAGTATCAATAAGTATGGAAATAGGTAAACCAAACAAAGTACATGGAGTTTTCACCGGGGTGATCTGGTATTCAGCTTATCGATTGTCCACTATTGCATGGATCCTTTGTTGAAATGCAACCCGTTGAGAAGGAAGTGAATTACCATGTGGTTGCGAACTTGATGGTTTGTTGGGACATTGATTAGAAAAATGATCCCCTCCACATGTAAAACATCCCCTTACCGGTCCTCTCCTTTTCACTAGCCTATCAAAATGACCACCATTCCCTCCAACTTTTTTATTGTTACCACTATTGTAGTTGTTTCCTCGATGATCCTCAGATCATTCCAATTATTGTGGGATCCCTTGTCCCCTTGCCTTTGAAATGCTTGCCCCTCATTAAACTTCTTGGGAGCTTGATTAGATTGAGGCCCTCCAAACTTCTTTCGATTCTTCTTCTCTTGGTAGATCGAGATGGCTTTGAGCTTTTGCTCTTGCCTGATTGCCTTCTCATATACTAGGTCCATAGTGGTTGGACCATGTATATCCACCTCTCCACCTATTTGGACATTTAGTCCCATGATGAACTTCCTGATTCGAAATCGCTCATCCTTTTGATACATTGGTACATACCTCAAGAGACAAGTGAACTTCTCCCAATATTCATTTACTGACATCTCTCATTGCTTAAGATTCTGAAAGTCAATAAGATTTTGATTAAAAAAGAGTTGGGGTAACCACCTCTTTCAAAAAAAATCAACAAACTCATTCCAAGTTCCATCTTCTTGTTCATCCACCTGTTAGAGGCTTCTCCCACTAATTGTAAAGCTCCCTACACAACTTTAGTGACCTATGAATAGTTTCTTATTTGAAATTACTTCTCCATTTGAATTAACTAAGCCTCAACTTCTTCTACGCTGGTGCTTCCTTCAAATTTAGGAGTAGTCTTTCTCATATCCCTGGGCAAATTTGGGGTTGGGACATTTGGTGGGAACTTGGCAGTGTAAACAGAAAGAATGTTTGAGAATGTTTGGTGCTGTGGTTTCGTGTTTGACAAAGTTCATGGGGCCATGTGTGGGGTTGGGGTGGTTTGAGTTGGGAGATTCAAGTGTCGTTTTGCAGGTTACCAGAAATGTTTTTGTGCAGTGCATTTGTGTCCAAAGGGAGGTGGAACAGGTAGGAGTTCAAAGAAAGAATGGTTGGGAATGGTTGGGTGAAGCCATGGGAATGATTTGAGACAAGTTTGGGTGGGCAGAGTTGGGCAAGTAAAATGAAAACTTCCTAGGTTTTAAGAATATATTTTGTTGCTCATGGGAACTGTCTGCAGGATGGGAATGATTTTAGAGACTCAGGGATTGCATTGGTGGTTCTTCCATGTTTAGTTTTATTTTAATTTGTTTTCGTCGAGGTGGAGGTTGAGACAGGTATAGCGACCACAAACCCTAGTTAAAGAGGGTTTGATTTAAGAAAATGAGTTTTTGACCCATTCCACCAATGAAAAGGTCTGATAATCAATGGAATGGGTGTAGATATGTTAGGTTTTGTGTCCTAGATGTTTGTAGGATTAGGGGATGAAGATAGGTGCACGTTTGTTGATGCCCTAGGCAGAAACCCTCGTGTTTTAGGCAAATAAGATGTATAGGAGTTAGGGTTTGAAGAGAAACTCTTAGGTAGTGGTTGAATTTTCTTGGAAAAGGTTGGATAAACATCATATGGTGGGTCTGAGCCACTGGCATGAAGTTTTGAACCCTGGAGTGTGAAAAACCCTGTTGAGACCTAGTTGAATGAGCCTAATTAGGCCTAATTTGCAGCGTAGTAGTCAAATTTAGAAGGGTTTGTTCCAAAGTAACCATATCTAAAAAATTGATATGTTTTCAAATGGCTTAAATGGTATCTTGAATGGTGATCATATTTTGTGTTTTGGGTTTGGACAGGAAATTATGTGGGAAAACCCCTAATTGAAGTGCTACAAGGGGAATTGAAGAGTGGTAGAGAAAACCCAACAATTTAAGGTTCCAAGTTTCAAGAGTTTGATTTGTTGAGTTAGTTTTGAGTTGGTTTGTGATAATTCACCATTCTCTACATCAAATTGGTATCAGAGCATAGGTTTGGTAAATAAGAGAGAAAGGTTGAAATGAGAAAGTGAACAAAATGCCTCTAAAGGGTAACCTTATGGCTAGGGAAATGAATGAGATGAAAGAAAAGACTACAAAGGAGATTAGAAGATTGAAGGAACTGCAAGATATGGTGGTAGAAAGGCTTGAGGATATTGAAACCAGTCAGAGGAGAGGTATGGTTCTAGGTGATGAGAGTGACCCTGAAGAAGAAGGGGATGAGGAGAATGAAGAAGAAGTGGAAGAGGAATTGGCTCCTGATGAGCAAAGGATGGCCAAGCTACTGAGAGCAGTCAAGGCAGATAAACACAAGGTAAAAATTGATGTACCTATGTATGGAGGGAACTTGAATGATGAAGAGTTTTTAGATTGGATTGCAACACTTGATAATTACTTTGAATGTGAAGATATAACTAAGGAGCAAAATGTCAAGTTGGAAAAAACAAAATTGAAGGGTCATGCCCTAATTTGGTGGGATTATGAGCAGACTAAAAGGAAGAAGAAAGGAAAGTCAAAAATTATCTCTTGGGACAGAATGGTGGCCAAGCTTAAGGGTAAGTTCTTACTGACTAATTGTGCAATTCAATTGTACAAGAAACTTCAAGGTCTGAAACAAAGAGATATGGATGTTAAAGCCTATACTGATGAGTTTTATAAGTTAAGCATAAGAGAAGGTCACATGTAGGATGATGTGGATAAGGTGGCTAGGTATATCAGTGGGTTAAGATTTAACATTCAAGATTAGTTAAGTTTGGAAAATCCAAGGACAGTAGAGGAATGTTTTCAATTGGCAATTAGGGCTGAAGAAAAGCTAAAGAGAAGGCAAGACAAACAAAACAGGGGCAGAGGAAAAAATTTCAGAGGAAGAGGATCAATTTCTAACCCAAGGCAGTCATATGAGAGCTAAGAAGATGAAAGCAAAGTCCAAGAACAAGTTGCAGATCAGAGAGGTGGATTTAGAGGCAGTAGATCAGGCTTTAAAGGTAGAATTTGGAGGTCAAGGAAGAGGATCTAGTGGATTCACAGGAATATGTTACCAATGCAACAAGTTTGGACATCAAGCATGGAAATGTAATGAAGGTCAAGCCTCTACTTCACATGGAGGAGAAAGAAGGACTCAATTGGTGCAAGAAAATGATAATGAGAGTGTAAACTCTCCATCACAACATGCTACTCTAGAGGTTGGTGAATCACTCATGGTAAGGAGAACTCTTATCAAAGCACCATTAGAGAAGGAGCCACCACAAAGGAAGACTCTCTTCAAGACAACTTATAAGTGCTTGGGTAAGGTTTATAAGGTTGTAATTGATTTAGGAAGTACAAATAATATGGTTTCAGTTGAGATGGTTGGAAAACTTAAGTTGCCTAGGATACCACATGCTACTCCTTACAAAGTCTCTTGGTTGAATGAGGGTCAATATGTTCTGGTAAATGAACAAAGTTGGGTGTAGTTCAATATAGGAGGGTACAAATACAAAATTTTATGTGACATACTACCTATGGATGTGTGCCATTTGCTGCTAGGGCGGCCTTGGCAATTTGATAGGCATGCTATGTATGATGGAAGGAGGAATACTTATGAGATAGAAAAGGATGGGGTCTCCTATACTTTGACACCATTGAAGGAGGAGGAAAAAGGACAAACTAAGGGAGCTAATGTGATGATGGTAGGTAGGAAGGAGTTCATAAAGGTAGAAGAAGAGAAGGACATGGACCTTGCAGCCACTCCAAAACCTGGAGACATTGTTACAACAAAAATGAACAAAGTTGAGAGATTTAATTTTAAGCAAGATGTTCTATTTTTTGTATTACAAATTGAAAAGAATAGAGGAAAGGAAAAGTATATTGATTGTGTAGATCTCAAGGAGATAGCAACATCCAACATTGCAAGTTTGAGTGGTGAGAATTGTGTTGTGGACTCTCAATCCAAGCCCCTTCCAAATTTGATAGGTGATGGCGTTGGTAAGGCAAGTGCAACTTAGTTTTTTCTCCTTTTCATTCAACATGAAGACTTTACACATTCATTACAAGTGTTACATAAGGAGACATGGAAGGTTAGACATGATTTATCTCTTTTGGGCAAAGGGCGGTAACACTGGTCAAGAGACTAGGTTTGATGCCATGATCAGTAGGGACAAAGAGGGCATGTACACCACTTTTGTTGAGATTGCAGACTTAAGGAGTGAGGGGCCTAAATGAAAGATGAAACATGCTATTGAATGAGACCAAGATGTTATGGCAGTATATGTAGTCCCTCAGACAAAATGGAAGCAACTACATGTTGGAGATGCCAAATGCAATCAAGGGGCCATTAATTTCCAAGTTGTAGATTTACCTTTTGATTTGTTTTAGTATTTGACTATATGGAAGGATGTACTCTCTGAAGGGATGAGTGAGGATTATGTCCTCAGGCACGGCTACATGGTTGTAGACTCAAAGGGGACTTGAGTCCATTTTGCCCGAGGAGTATGGTGCAGGGCACCATAGGTTTTAATGCAAAAATGTTGCAAAGTGTTAGTCTTTTGTGATGTTAAGTCATTTTGTTGGTAATAAGGTCTTTAAGACCATGTTTTACCTTTTGGTGTGTTGGTTGAGTCATTTGAGGTTAGTTGGTTAAAATTTGTCAATTTTACAAAAGTTGCAAAATGTTGCACATGCAATTTTTGCATTTTGTGTCTAAAAGGGAAGGTGAACCATTGGGGATTCAAAAGACAGTTGGGAACAATTTTGCTACAAATAGCCAAAAACCCTAGTTAATGAGGGTTTGATTTAAGAAAATGAGTTTTTGACCCATTCCACCAATGAAAAGGTCTGATAATTAGTGGAATGGGTGTAGATATGTTAGGTTTTGTGTCCTAGATGTTTGTAGGAGCAAGGGATGAAGATAGGTGCACATTTTTTGATGCCTTGGGAAAAAAACCCTCGTGTTTTAGGCAAATGAGATGTATAGGAGTTAGGGTTTGAAGAGAAAATCTTAGGTAGTTGTTGAATTTGCTTGGAAAAGGTTGGATAGACATCATATGGTGGGTCTGAGCCATTGGCATGAAGTTTTGAACCCTAGAGTGTGAAAAACCCTGTTGAGACCTAGGCAATCAAATTTAGAAGGGTTTGTTCCAAAGAAACTATATTTGCAAACTTGATATGTTTTCAAATGGTAAGGGTATCTTGAATGGTGATCAGATTTTGTGTTTTGTTCTGCTCAGGAAATTATGTGGGAAAACCCCTGTTTGAAGTGCTACAAGGGGAATTGAAGAGTGGTAGAGTAAACCCAACAAATTAGGGTTCCAAGTTTGAAGAGTTTGATTTGTTGAGTTAGTTTTGAGTTGGTTTGTGATCATCCACCCTACTCTACATCATTCCATCAGAATATGATTGTGTCCTATCACTTTCTTGATCTTTAGACTTAGTGTGGTTTCTAGAATCTTCCCCTTCTTCCTCATTGTTGGGAACTTCTTCATCTTCTTCATTATGTGGGACTTACTCTTCTTCTATTTCCTATCCCCTCACTTCTCGTTCAAGGTTTCCTATCCTTGCATTAGTTTCATCCATGATTGTCAGAAATCGATCCAACTTGGCTTTGGCATTATTTGGACCTTGTCCAACTTCTTGACTCCCTCCAGGATTAGTTCTTGTCCTAACCATTGTCTTAAGTATAGTTATACTTGGAGGTTCATCTTTAATTAGATCCTATCATGGTTTACTAAATGCATAAAAAACATTTCAAAAGAGCAAATATTTATATACAAAGTTTCATTGAGTTTCTCATACACAAATTTTGAAAAACATAATCTTTCATTTATTCATAAGGATTTCAATATCCTTCCTTTTACATAGAATGACTATTTAAATATTCAAGAGGAGAGTATCCATTAGACTCCTAGATACATAACTATGTGGAATGTAACCCTCTGATTTTTGCTAATATCTATCCCAAAAAGGATAGTAACCCTCAGATTTATCTTTTGATACAAAGTTTTGGGGAACGTATCCCTCAGATTCACTACTAGAGGTTATAACAATTACTTCATCCATAGGTACTACTCGAGGGCTCCTAAATATCAACATTGGAATGATACTACATTTTGAGGACATATCCCTGAAAAGTGATATTAAGTTAGACTTGGCCAAAGAACTCAATGGTAAGTTGTTGAAATTGGCTTCATCTCTCATCCTTTTTCTCTCTTGACTAATCTATGATAAAGCATAACTGATTGTCTCAGTATCACTTAGCTAGATGGTGTTGTCATAGTTGGTTCCCTCAATGGTACAAATAAGGGCTTCTTTTTCCTTCTTGGCCTGTAGGTAGCGCTCATTTCCGATCACTGAATTTCTTGCAATTAATCTGAGATGCACCATCCTGGCACAAGAATTTTCCAACATTAGACTCGTAATGTTGGAAGGGAAAACATAACGAGCACATAGGTTCTAGAGCTGAACCTGGTAGCTTTGATACCACGTGTAACATGTCCATTGTTCTAAATAGTAACTTTCCTAAGTTTTAACCTCAAGTAAATAGTTTAAGCATCTAACCATTGCGAGCAATAAAAAATTTCTTTCCAAAACTATAAAGATAGCATGCACATTTGAAATAAACATTTTTCCAAACTTTTCCATTGCATTATATCAAAGTATTACAACTTTCCAATGTAATGTTTACATAGTACATGATAACATGATATCATTTCTCTATTACAATCTTTCCATAAATATGGATACAAAATACACATACAAGACTCTGTTGAGCTTACTGTCAATGGATGTACGAATGGTCTAGGTGCCCTCCATAAAATCTTGGTCACCTATTGATGAGGAGAAGCATGACTCGTGCACTTTTCTGTCAACCTTAGACTAACTACGTCCCCCACACATCTACCAAACTGATAGATGGCCCTACCCTTTGATGAAGAGATAGGTTTGGTAACCTCATAATAAAAATCAACCTTTCCCGAGCTTGGTGTTGTCTCCTTAGTGTTTTATCCTACATATCTAGATCTATCACACATTGGATACAACCTACACATATGACATTACCTACCTAGTATGTAAACTTGGATCACAGTGAACTAATAGTGTAAACAGTGGCAACTTACACTACTTTGGCCAAAGTACTCATCACCCAAGATTTCAAGTGGACATCATATACTTCACCCACCTTCCTAGCTCGATTTGTATTGACCATTCATAACCTATGCATAGGATATCCCCTTACACCATGGAGTAACCTTAACCCCAAGAATAACCTATAACTTCTATGTTAATTATGACACTTCTACTAAGTAAATCCAAAATAACTCTAAGTCTCAACTAGGTTATCATTAGCAATATAAGCTATATCCATAATATAGTATTTAACCCCTCTATAACCACCCATTCCTTACTATGGAATATGTACAAACACTTCAAACAATATAGATCATTACACTAAGTACAACAAGCAATCTTTTTGTTTCACTTAAGAATAAAATAACCTTTCCCTAATAAGTAGATGATACAATTTTCCAAATCAAGATAAACAATGTCACACGATCTTTTCAAAATATAAAAAGTATAAAAGATTAGAAATTAGCATGCCTATTTATGCAGTGCTCCAATTGATCGAGTTGGATTCCTAACTCAGCTTTCCCCAATTCAGTAAGAAATTCCCCAAATAAACCTTCTCCCTCTTCAACAAATCTCACTCTCAAATTCCTCTCACAACTCTCAAAAACTCACTCAACTCAAAAAATCAAATAATAACAACTCAAAAATATCTCACCAAGAATGCAAATATACACATCCTTATCAAGGTAGAGAGTACCTCTATTTATACACAAAGGTCAACAACTAAAGGCTAGAAACAAGGTATCAAGAATGACACTTCTCAACTCAAAAGGTTCGACTCAACAAGATTAAGAAAAGGTGGAAGCTAAAATTGTTGCACAGTAAACACATACATAGCCATGGTGAATGAGTCGCTTACTCAAATAGACAACGAGAATGATAATAAAAAATGTAAGGTAATTGTCTTCTATTGGTTGACTTACTTGGCTAGTTTCACACTTGACCATTTCTACATATATCGTATGGCTTCATAATCTGGAATTTGTATTGCAAAAAAGACTTCCAATCGGTTCATACTTCTCTTAATTTGGTGCCACATTATGTCCTTCGCACCCTATTCCTTGGGTTGTTGTTTTCTATTAACTAGGTCAAAGCTTCCTGTGCGAGAACATTCACCTTTGCCTTTGCATTTGACTTAGTCTCAGGCAGTTTACTTAACACGTTGGGTGGTATTGGATATTATGCGCTTTACATAGCGCTGCCCATATTTCACAATACTCAACACTTAAATGTTTTAAATATTAGTTATATCTATGTGTTGTTTCAACTTAGTGCTATTCCCTTCATTTAAATATTGCACACAGTACTTAGCATATGCTATGTTTTAAATTCTATGCACTTGATATATAAATCAACGCTATGAAAATCATTATCATATATAATGAATATATATTATATATATACATATATATATATATATATATATATATATATATATATATATATATATATTATATATATATATACATATATATAATATATATACATATCTATAATATATGTACATATATATAATATATATACATAATATATATATGTATATATACATAACGCAATACATTTATATGTATATATATATATATGTCAATTCACAAGTTTATAAAATACATTATTCGATATACAAATACACATTCACATATTCTCACATTTCACATATTAATGTAGGCGTTTATATACATATATATGCATATGCATATGTATACTAATATGGACGTATCTTTTTCGCTAATACATACTCGCATGTTAATATATATATATGTATGTATGTATATACTCATATACTATATATATATATATATATATATATATATATATATATATATATATATATATATATATATCACTCCTTGATATTTAAACACATATTCACATTCAGATCGATTGACATATATACATGGTATGTATATATATGTATATATATGTTACCTTGTCCAATTGATATTCCCATGCATATGAGTAATCTGTTCATGAGCATGCATAGGTATGTTTATCTACATATACTCATGCACGTATTTACTCGCATGTATGATTTTATCGTTGACACACACACACACACACATATATATATACAATTTATGTATATATCCCATTGATTAAATATACACACGTAAAGAAGGACTCACATATTTTAAAGAGACTCAATACTTAAAACTCCTAAGTAAGAACATTCATAAACAAAAACAAAAGGAAGACTAAAGGTAACTTACTATTTCCCAAACTATTATCCTGACTTGACCAAACTAGAAGTGTGTGTGTGTGAAAGCTCAGTTTAGGTCTTTATCAAAGGTTACCAGAACAACTTCTTCTCCCTAAGTGATACTTCCCCTCTCTTTAGGAGGTTTGATACTATTCCTACATCCAAATTTACACTTTGCAACAGTAGTTAGCTTGAAACAATACATTCACTTGCATCATATATTTTCATAATCAAAACATTTCATAATATTAAATTAAATCAACATTTATTCTTCATATTTCCAAAACACATAAAGCATAAATACACATCTAAAGCATTTTCACCCAACTAGGTAAAAGTAAATAAGTAGTAAAACAACAGGGTGTAACAAGACAGGCTATCAATATCCTACCTTAAGGACCCTATGTGTAGTAATATTCACCTTGAAAATTCATCCATAAATTCCTTGCTGACATTCATGCATCACCTTATTAGATAACTCTTGATTTAAGTATTTGAGTAGCAACCCATTGGTATTTCTCCACATTAAATCCTCATGTACCAACATATATTTTTGGGATTGCAAGTTAAGATTTTTTTGTTTGTTATCATTAATCTCAAGGGGACATCTCATGCTTCCCAAGTATAAGATAATATCTTTATACCATGGATCATCCTTCAATTATAACATGTATATGCACAATCAAAATTTATTTCATTGACCCCAATTGCTTCTAAATTTGCATCTGTGATTAGTTTAGCTATGCCTTGACCTCTTACCAATTGTGTAACTGGCTATACCTCAATATCATATTATTGGGCCTTATTGATCCACTTGCATCTCTTAATTGAGGCTTCCTACTGAGTGGATATGTATTTCACTATTGTATGTGACACATATGCAATAATCTTTGTACCTATTAGATATGGCCTATAATTCTTCATGGCTTTGCTAAGGATGCAAGTATGTTTTTCCATTATTTAATACTTTAATTCAATTCCCTATAAATACTAACTGAAAAATACAATAGGATTGTCATATCCATCCCTATTCTTTTGGAGTAACACAACAATATTATAAAATAAGGAAAATTAGAAGAGTTGGGGGGTTTATAATAGTTTGTTCTTGCCAATACTAATGCTCCTTTAAGAGCTTCCTTGATATTCATAAATGCTTCAACTAATTTATCACTTTGTGTGATTGATTAACGTGATCTTAATATCTTGGAGATAGATTTGATCTTCTTAAAAAAGATAGGGATGAATCTTCTAACAAAGTTGATTTTCCCTAAGAAGGATTGCATGCCCTTCACTATTTTAGGATGAGGGATGAGGTAAATCACTTTTACTCTTTCTAGATGTATTCTCACCCCATCCCTTGATACAATATTCCTAGCTGTTTACCTTCTTCCACGCTAAATATGCACTTCTTTGAATTTATAGAAATCTTATATTCAATACACCTTTTAAAGATTGGCTCTAATTTCCTATAATAATATTTCCTATCCTTAGAGTATGTTGTTAGTTCATCTTGGTAAACCATCACATCTCATCAATTAAACATGCAAAAGAAACATCCATTAACCTTTGGAAAGTAGATCTTGCATTTTTTAGCCCAAATTACATTCTCACATATATGAAGGTGCTCCAAGGAGTAGTGAATGTAGTTTTGTATTGTTATAAATCCTTGACAATGACTTCATTGTATCCAAAGAATACATCCATCATAGACATTATTTCAACTCCACTTACCTTCTTCAATATATGATCCATTCTTGGAAGTGGATAGTTATCTATGAGAGATTTGATATTTAAATTCTTGAAGGCAACACATAATCTTATATCTCTTTTTTCTTCCTAATTGGAACAAGATTTGACACCCGTTTAGAGTGTCATAATATCTTTAAAATACCCTTTTCCTTTAACTTCATTAACTCCTCTTTCATTTCAAGGGAAATCATAGGACTAATTGGCCTATTATTTTGGTGGAATGATTTTGTATAGGGCTATAAAGGGATTATAGATTGAAATAAATCCTTCTATAGGATTTAGGTTCATCATATGACTATACAAAACACTTTTTAATTTTTTTTAGTAATGAAACCGACATTTAATTTTTTGCTACTTTCGATCTCTTTCTAATTTAAATCATCATAGGTTATGCTTTGATCCTTATATTTACACCTTGGATATTGGTGCAGGAGCACCTGGGAAAGGTCTATTGCTGGAGTTTTACTTGAAGTCTAAATTTTGTTGTGCTATCATAAGGTCATGTTGACCATTGCTTTAGGTGCTTAGGGTTGTGTTTAATCTTTGGGAAAGAAGGTGACAAGTGCTCAATAGTTTTACAACATCATTATGTTAAGTTGGGTGTTTGAAAACACAGCGGGTTTTATAAAAGTGTGTCTTAGGTATTCTATGGGCTCGAGCCAGGCATCTAATTTGTTTTGTTGGCCTATTTAAGGCAGGACTCAACCTTGATTTAGGGTTGGAAGGCATTTTGGTAGAGTGTCACTTTGCAAAGCTGAAGGAAACAGTGTTGGAAGAGACAGTTTCCTGTTCTTTGCAACAAAAGTGTGCTTTAATGGAATGAATTTGCTGCTATTGTGTTTGTAGATTGTAGAGTGTACCCTGTACATGCTTAGAGTGCCAATCATTTTCTTTTACTAATCATTTACATCTTTATTTGTACATACTTTGTTCATTTCCATTTTCATGCCTGTAACAGGCAGTTTTGAAGAAATGGAGCTCTAGAGCACCTTCCCACCGTAAAAATTGTACGGCCTTTTGGGAAATGTGCCTAGGCTTCGTGCTTGTAAATATGGTAGGTGTTAGGTTTTTTTTGGTTGCAGGAGCTAGAAGAAAAGCCTTGCCCTAGGCGAGCCAGAGAAGAGCCCGGTTAGAAAAGGCAAGAGGACAACATGGATATCTTGCAGGGGAGAAAAGCTTTTTGAAAAATTCTTTTTGGAGAATTTAGGGGAAGGTCTTGGCCAGGTATGGTGATAAGGAGGAGAGACCAGCAATCCATTTAGGAGGAGAACTTTTCACCAGTCCTAAAACTGGTTCTGAGCAGTTTAGAAACCCTAGTTTAGACTCTTTTCTAAGAACAATGCATTGTACGGCCTGCTAAGTCTCAAGACCCCAAAATTCCTTGAGAGGTAGCCTTAGGGAATGAGAATCCAAGAAAAATATTGGGGCTTGTTTTTGCAAAATCAAGAACATTAGCCAAGTTTCTTAGTATTGGAGGCTTAATAGGGCTCAAAAAGGCTACTAGCCTTCCCAACCCTATATGAGGGTTCCATTACAAGTGGTGAAAAGGTGGAGTCTTGGAAAACTTTCTAGGACCTAGGAAACCATTTTGAAGCTATTGAAAGCAAACCCACACCCTTGCAAGATTCTCTTTAAGTGTTGTGGGAAGACTAGTCTTTAGGGTATTAAAGGCTAAGGAAGAGTGAAGCGTTGAACTAAGGATTGGTTTTGGTTGATCAAAGTTTGTCAAGATGGTGAGGTTGGCTAAGAGAACCAGGGGAACCTAGACAAGGTAGTGTTCCTATAGGTTAAGGTGGAGCAGCAAAATACACCAAGGAGGTCTATGACAAGGCCTAGTGCAGGAATCTGTGATTGATTCCTCCAACCTCCCTAATAGATATTATCTTCATCAATTGGTTTACTCTTGATCTTATAACAATTTGCACTATCAGTTCTTTCCTCTTCTACTAATCCTTTGGGAATGACGTTAGTTTTCAACTACACTTTTTATTATCCAACAACATTTCCTTACCATCCTCTATCTAAACCATAGGTTTTCAATCAATCAGTTGGATGCCAGATTTATCCATGGAATCTAAGAATATATATATTAATTATCATTGAACACTTTCCCACTATGGATGTTATTAGGCATGCCCAACCTTGTAAGGATCTCAATGGTGGATTTCTAGTGAAAAGGAACTAACTTCTAATCAAAATTGGACACTTAAATAGATAAAGAATTAACAACAATATTCTTTTATCTATCAATCCATTGTTGTCTTATTTCATCAAACAATTCAATGATTTCCAAAATGGATTCATGCACATTTTTAATCTTCACCCTTTGCTACATATATAATTTTTATCTGCAAGGAAATCAACTTTGAATCTCTAAAATCCTCAATCACTTAAAATGATTCTTGTGACTAACATTCAATCGTAACATGAGAGCTTCATACTCTATAATGTTGCTAGTGCATTAGAATATCAACTTAAATAAATGCTTGAAATCTTCACCATTGGGTGAGACAAGAATAACCCCAACTCTTGAACTATATTTTGAACATGCACCATCAAATAACATGGTCCATAAACTATTAGTATCACTAACAAGGGTAGAAAAAATATGAAAGATATAACATTTATGATCGTGTTCATCAGAATACCCAATGGTGTGGTGAATGCCAACATTAATTTACAACACCTCATTAGTTAGCTTGTATCGATCCATAGTGACGTGCAACATCTTTTCTTTGATTAACTTGACCTCTTCACCATGTAATATAATTACATCATATGACAAGTCCATTTGTATATTGCCTCATATCAAGGTTTCTATCTTTATAGATAGTAGCATACCCCACTTGGATAGACACTCCATAATGATTAGATATATCAGAAATGAAATGAATGGGTACATGTAGCTAGTTGGACTTCCACATTGTTCATTATTCTCATATCATTTTCTTCCCTAGAATCCATGGTAAAAAAATTCCCTTATAACTTGGAAACCTTCAAACCTAAATCATTCATAACCTAAAGATCCATGAAATTACTTGAATTTGTGGATTCCAACATGTAGTTGTGAACTAACCATCCATTAATCACCAATGTGGTGTAGAAAGGGTCAACATTGAGTTGAATATTAACTAGGGAATTCTAGGTAAACCTTAATAATTTCTTTTATACTAATAAGCTAGTATGTTTCTTGTACAATAATAAAATGAGAGAAAACCATTTCCCTATGCTAAAATATTTTAAGGAGTTCATCTATTCACATTAAAACTCTAACTTGACTCATGAATTGAGCCATATCAATAGGGTTATGATTGGGTAAGGGTGCATCATGTGGAATAGTTGAATCATAAGCATCGAGAATATAAGTAATTACTATAGCACAAGAGGGAAAATGATTACCTCCTATCTCCTTCTTCTATTTATCTCCACCTTGTCCCTTAATTGGTTGAGATTGGGATTTTTGTTCTTTGTTTTTCAGATCCATCCCCTTTGGAACAACTACAATTGTGAGGGTATAGCATGGTCATGAGCTCTAGGAACATATATATATTTGGATATCTATTACATTTACTATATTTCTTCTTCTCTCCACCATTTTTGTTTCAATGATGTCATTCTTAATCTAATTTTTTTCCCTTTCTTTTCCCAATTCAATGTCTACATCAACCCTACTTGGCATATCAACAACCTTATCTCATATAGGTACTTGTTTGCTTCTTAATTGATACCCACTCCAAACATGCCTTATTTTTACATTTATGAGGATTCTAACTTCTTTAATTAGTGGCTTAGTCACTTCGTATGGTTGCCTCATGAGTTTCCTTATGTGATAAAAAACACAAACAAGTAATTCATATTGCTTTGAATATGTACCATGATCACATTGGAAAAATTGATCAACAACCTCATATTTAGGATACTCAATTTTTTCATCCATGGATTCACATTCAAGTGTATCCGATTGGTCAATTTATTCATCACAATGCTCTAAATTTCCTTCCTCATTGGGGAAATTCTCTTCCTTGTTAGCTAATAAGGAAACCCCACAATTAATTGGATCATATAAAAGGTAGCAACCATTACACCATAATTAGATATCTTGGAAATGCATATTATCTCTTCACAAAGGGTCAAAAGTTTATTTATGTTTATGTTTTAAGTTCCTTTGCCTGGGATCCATTTATCTATTATTTTGTTACATCTTAAACTGATTAGTATTGTAAGGTATGTTATGCAATCTCTGACCTTCATTAAAATGAGTTGCTACATTGTGAGGCAACAACCCTTTATGAACACCAATTTCTCTTTCTTCCCACTCTACTAGTTTGAATCCCCTGCGTGCATGGTGGATGCCTCCGTGGGGGTACCCCACGGTCCCCCTCCCCTGTCCTTGTCTGACTACGTGCCTTCAACACATGCACCACTACCTTCCTCGGGGGACCCTCCCGTTCTATCTGTTGATGATGTGCTTGTGCTTCTTGTGCTTCTGTCTACTAAAGAAGTACTTGTGATTCTTGCCATTAAAGAACCTAAGGGTTGGAAGAATGTGTTACTTAACTCCTCCCAAAGTCCTACAACGGTTAAGTCACACCCTTGACCAGAAGTGGTGAACTTCATCTTTGGCACTGAAATCTCAATCTCGGAATCCACTTGTGATAGGATAGTTTCAATGGAGAACTCGGTTGTGGGAAAATTTTCTCCTTTTTCCCTATTGTGGATATGGTTAGAAGATGGTCAACGGCTAAATGACATTTGAAGGGCAGTGTCGACGTTTGTGTAATGGCTAGAGGATTGTTCCTTTTCAAATTTATAGCTTCTAAGGATATGCCCTTTGTTCTATCCTCAATCCCCTAGGTTTATGGGAAACATAGCCTTTACCTTTGTCGTTGGAAGCCTGAATTTGATCCTGTTGTGGATCTCAATAAATCTGCTCCAGTTTGGGTTCGTCTGCCAAGACTACAATTAAAATACTGGGATGAGCCAGTATTCCAAAGTATAGGAGACTAGATGGGTCACTTCATTACTTTGGATACCATCACCAGAATGAAATCCAGGTTAGTCTTTGTTAGGTTTTGTGTCAATATTGATATTAAAAATTTGCTACCCAATTCCGTGACTTTGAGCTCTAAGTATGGGTCTTGGAACTAACAAAGATGTTATGAAAATGTCATGGTTTACTGTCAAAAGTGCTCCAAACTTGGGCACCTCATTTCCTACTGTAAGTCCATCATAACAAAAAAACCTATCCCAAGTGATCCCCCATGGATGAAATTGCAAATAATTACCCTTTCAAAAATGAGATCCTTAAGATCATTGATTCCCCAACCAAATATGATCCTTCTGAAAAACCCTACCTCAAGCTTGGTTGTGACTTCGCCAAGCAAACCTGCTCTATCTGGCACAAACTTGGCTATGACAACACCCAGTAAACCGACCCCTTTGAAGGTTGAGTCTCCCTCAAAGAGTATCTATTTGAAATAATGGTCATTGAGGATTTGAAGGTGGATGTGTTGGGAGATCAACCCCACTCAGCTAATTTGGGTTTGATTAAGGATATGGAAGAGGGAGAAATACCTGGAGCTGTTGTAGACGGGGAGGGCTCTAGAGCTGGAGGAATTAACACAACTGACTTGTCACACAGCCAAACCAATGGAGAAGATGGTTGGATAACCCCAAAGAAGAGAGGCAAACCAAGAAAGATAGATGTGGGTGTGGATTCCAAACTAGGAAGACCTAACTAGCGATAAACTAGAAATAAAGAGACAACCAAAGAGATTACTATTGGGAAACAAAGGACATTGGAAGTGTCCTAAAAAAAAATTCTAAATGAAAGTCATGTCCTAGAATGTGAGAGGGATAAATAGCCCCTATAAGCATCTTGATCTGAAGAATGATGTTTGGGAGCACAAGCTTGACGTACTACTATTGCAAGTCAAAATGAAAAAAACAAATTTTGAACCCATAGCTAAAAACATTTGGTTGAATGTTCACTTCTCCTTTAGTGATGTAGATGGGGCTTTAAGGGGGCTGATTGTTATGTGGAACCCTAAGGGTATTAAAATATTTCAAAACAAGAATAGCTTGGGTATCCAATTCACCCACTTTGGGCCTTCTTGGATGTTGATAAATATTTATGCCCCCAACTTACAAAATGCTAGGAAAGCTCTTGGTAGGAAATCGTTGGCTAGATCCGGAACAATAAAGGGGCTCGTTAGTTAGTGGCAGGAGACTTCAACTCCCCTTTATATCTCTCTAAAAAGAGTGGAGGACTAGTGGATTATATTGATAGTATGGATGATCTAGCTGATCTTTTAAGTGATATGGGGCTAGTCGACATTGACCTATAGGGCCAAAAATTTACCTGAACTAATAGGAGAATGGGAGATAACCTTATCCAGGTCAGACTTGACAGATTTTTTTCCCCTAACTAGATGGCTCTACTTAACTCCAATTTGTTGGTGCTTCTCCGGACGGTCTCTAACCATAACCCCTTGTTGCTTACTTTGAATGAACACTCAACTGTTGGGCCCTTTCCTTTCTAGTTTGAGATGATGTGGAACTCTCACCGGGACTTTAGGAATAAAGTTGTTAATTGGTGGAATGTCCCTATCCATGGCTCCCCCATGTTCAGGGTCTTCCACAAACTTAAGTATATTAAAAACATGGTTAAAGGTTGGAATGAATTCATGTTTGGGGATGTTTTCCACCAAAAAAGGTGATCGCTGAAAAACTTAAGGTGACCCAAAAAAGGATGGAGGGGGATGTCAATGTGTAGATATGTCAATAGGAGAAGGATGAACGTACTGAATAGGAAAAATTTAAAAAAAAGAGGAAATATTCTGGAAGCAAAAATCCAAAATTCAATAGCTAAAAGTAGGCGACTACAACACTTCCTTTTTCCATGTCTCAACCCTCAAACACAGAAAAATAAACTAGATAAAAAAATATGAAAGATGATTTGGGAATAAAAGCTACTACTTTGGCTCAAATTGGTTCTATGGCCTCTGGATATTTTCAACTTGCTTTATCCAAGCCTTTGGAGGTTCCTAACTCTGCTTCTAATGACCTGTTACTGGACCCCATACTCAATTTGATAACTGGTGTGGATAATGATACAATCCTTAGTGTTGTCACTCTTGAGGAAGTCAAAGTGGATATCTTTAGTATGGGGGATTTCAAGGCCCTAAGTTTGGATGGTTATCCCCTAGATTTTCTCCATGAGTATTGGTATATTGTGGGTGAGGACATTTTTCTTGCTACCAAGGACTTCTTCAAGTCAGGTAAACTCTTAAAGCAACTGAACCATACCTTTCTATCCCTCATCCCTAAAAATGAAGACCCCTAGACCATGGCTGACTTTTGACTAATTAGCCTATGTAATACCATCTACAAGTTCTTCTCCAAAATTTTGGTTAACTGCATGAAACCTTTTCTTGAAAAAATGATTAACCCATGTCAAAATGGGTTTGTCCCAAGGCGCCATATTATAGATGCTAGAATTGACACACATGAAATCATACACTCCATGGATAGAATTGTGCTGGTATGGCCTTTAAGCTTGACATTTCAAAAGCTTATGACAAAGTCCTTTGGAGTTTTCTTCTCAAAGTTTTAGCCAAGTTTTGGTTTAATCAAAAGGTGGTGAATCTCATTTCAGAATGCACTACTATGGTGAAGTACTTTGTTTTGGTCAATGGGATCCCTCATGGGTTCTTTAATGCTTGTAAAGGTTTAAGGAAGGGAGACCCCCTTTCACCTTACCTGTTCATAATGGTTGTTGATGTCCTAAGAAAGAATGTCTCTAAGATGCTAACCAATGGCTCTATTAAGGGAATCAAACCTACCACCACCCTTGTTCCTGTAAGGAAGCTAAGGTAGCGAAAAAAATTCCTACACTAATCTTGAGAGGAGAATAATGCAAAAATTTTACAGATCTTTAATAGTTACAAAAACTTAAATAGAATAAACACATATATCATGCATACCACAACACAGTGATTTACATGAGGAAAACCCTTTAAGGAGAAAAACCCCACACTCCAAAAGCCACCCAATATATTATTCTGAAATCACAAAGATTACAATATACTTGTAGAGCAAGATTCTCACATGAGTATGACTACTCAGAGATCCAGAGGCAACACGACCGCTATTAGACTCTTAGAATACATCACAACACACAGTCGTAATACAATGGCCTCATAAAAAAGGGTTGCATTCTAGGGCAAGTCAAGCCAACAAAATATCTACCATTAGATATGAAACCCCCCCTACAACCCCGCCCCCCACAGTGGTGGAAGAAAGGAAGTGGAAGAATTGCCTAAATATTTATGTTGCTAGTTCAGGCCAATGTATAAATTACAACAAGAGCATGATTTTTTTTTTAACAACACTTAAGATCTGTAGGACAAAGTGACTTTCATTATGGGTTGTAAGAGTGTTTCTCTCCCTTCATTTTACCTTGGTCTCCCTTTCACTATCAAGGAAGTCACTCCTGCTTTTTGGAACTTTGTTCTTAAAAGAATTCAAAGAAAATTGGTATGGTGGAAAGGTTCAATCCTTAGTCATGCTAGTAAGCTGCAACTCTTTACTGTTGTTCTTCAAGGGATCCCAATTTACTTCCTTTCCATTTTCAAAGTGCCTATATTTATAGCTGAAAATTTTGAAAGAATCCAAAGGAACTTCCTCTGGATTGGTACAAAGGAAACAAACAAAATGGGTCTGATAAGTTGGGATACAATTTATCTTCCCAAAGCTAGTGGGGGGTTAGGCATAAGGAAAATACAACCTACCAATAAGGCTCTACTTGCTAAGGTTGGATGGGATCAACTAAGGAATGGGAAGGATTGGTGTAGAATCCTAAATGTGAAGTATCTAAACATCTACCCTTTGATTAAGTGTTTCTCTTATGAACACCCCAGCGGTTCCTTAATTTGGAATAATATTTGTAAGATGAAAAAGGTACTTCAATCTAGGTTGAAATGGAAGTTGGGGAATGGAAACAATATTAGGTTCTTGGAGGATCCCTGGTTGATTGAAATTCCTCTCTCTTAATTGGACTTCAAGAACCTGATGATTCTTGCTAAGTTGTTCTTTGACAGAAATGTAAGAGACTACTTGTGCAGTCTTCCTGGTTCTTTGAAATGGAAAGTGTTGTAGTTATGCTACCCTTTATCCCTTGAGTTAAGACACCTTGTAAGAACCCTACAGGACATCCTCTCCCTAACTAGAATTCCTATCTCAAACTTGGAGGATGAATTTTATTGGACTAAGGAAAGTAAGGATAACCTCTCTGTCAAGACAGCCTACGATTTCCTATCAACGTAGGGGAATTAGGACAAGTTATGGAAATATGTATGGAATAGATAGCTAACTCCAAAAATTAATTTCTTTTGGTGGACAACTTGTCACAATAGAATTCTCACTCAAGACAACCTAAGGAAAAGAGGATTTTAAATCCCAAATAGATGCATGCTTTGTAAGAATGACGAGGATTTTGTCCCTCATATGTTACTCCATTTCCCATTTTCTACTGAAGTTTGGGAATTGACTTTTGGAAGATTAGGGATTCACTAGACCATGAATGTTGACCTTAAGATTTTCATTGAAAACTAGGTCGGCCCTTGTCAACACCCTCTACCCAAAGAAATCTAGAGATAGGTCCCCCCTATTTTATGCTAGTGTTTGTGGAAAGAAAGAAATAATCGGATTTTTAGAAGTATGGAAAAAATCCCTAAGGAGATATTTGATATTGGTGTTAGAATCATATTTGAGAATGTCTCCTTATACGTTTGGAAACCCCCAAATAGATCTCTTACTGGGTGGGAGATCAACATGGCCAATTCATGGAACAAGAAATTAGAGATCAACTCCTTTGACAACTTTAAAACTCTGGCTAGACTTTCTACGGCTTGGAAACCTCCTGATATCGATTGGAACAAACTTAACTTCAATTGTGCAGTGAAAGGGAACCCTGGGTTGGCAAGCATAGGAGGCATTATCAGAGACCCACATGGCAACTTGGTGGTAGGGTATGTTGGCGGTATTGAAACACAAACTTCCATGATAGATGAGGCTAGAGTGTTGCTCAAGGGAGTTAACATTCTTATCACTCTTGGCATAAAAAAAAATTCACATTGAAGGAGACTATAAGGTGGTGATTGATTCCATCAATCTTAATCATTTCCATGGTTGGAATATTAGAGACATCCTATTATCTATTATCTTCCTGCTTAAGAAACTTTAAATAAAGAAGTTGACCCATATTTTTTGTGAGGGAAACTAGGTGGCTAATTCTTTAGCCAACTTGGGCTCTTCATAGATGCTATCTAAATGTTGGAGAATATTGGGAGCCCTCCCCATGAACATACAAGGAATTATCCTTGCGAAAAAAAAATCACTACTGTGAATGATGAAATCTAACATTTCTTTTGTTGCAGGTTACATTTGGTACTACTCCCTTGGGCTCATGGTGATGTGGTTGTTGCATGATGAGTTGGAGGGGTGCAAGTGAAAGTTTGGATGGGAGTAAAGAATTTGGTACTACCCCCTTGGGCTCATGGTGATATGGCATTGGCATGATGAGGTGGAGGGGTGTGGGGGAAGTTTGGATGGGGTTCAGGAAAGATTGTGGGGAGTAGATGGTCTTTTTAAAATATTCATGAGTTGTCTTGTCAAAAGTACCAATTTTAGAACCACGTTTATGGAAATGTGCATAAAGCCAAAATTATCTTCAAATTTTTTGCTATTAATGATCCAATTAATATCATGATGGCTCTTGTATTATCTTCCAGGTACTTAAGAAATATTTTTTTGGCCCTGCTACCCTAATCTCTTTGAGAATGACCACTAGTATGTGCGAAAAATCCGATTGCCTTAATTAAGCAATATTTTTCAGTATGGTATGGCAGTGCCGATAATTGGGGTGTGTGTTTTTCTTGTTGGCATTTTGAATTACATCTTGCTCTGCTATTCTAACTAAAATTACACAAGTTGGGAGAGAAAATGGGTGGTGACAAAGTTCAAACCGAGCTTGGTTCTTGCGAAGAGTTTTGCAGGGACCCCCTTGTTTGGCACATTTGCATTGAGGGAGGCATTGTGCCTCTATTGGAATTCCTTCAAGGGCATGATGAGAAGCTTTCGACACATTTCACGAGCTCGTGGAATGACAGGAGAGTCACAGTCGGTGGAAAATCCTTTGAAATTAATGAGGATGTCATAGCCAAGGCCACTAACCTGTCATGCATGGGGAAGAAGCTTAAAAATCATACTAAAGTACAGGATCTGTAAAGCCTCCATACTTTTTGTTGGGGGAATGAGAAACCAAAAAAGTTGCACATGAGGTTCGATAGGGAGTCTCTGTTGAAGCCTTGGAACTAGGTATGTCTAGCCATTATGAAGTACATTATGCTAGAGGGGAGATTCAAACTATTTTATTTTTACCATCTGACCTTGTTGAACCATCTTAGACACAAAATCCTCATAAGATTTCCCTTCTTCCTACTTTCATCTCTAGAAAGTTCTGTTAGGGAAGCCTTTGAATTGGCTTCCAGGAACCCTGACAAACCACCACCTTTTTGCCTACACCAAGGCCTAATTTTTTGTCTACACCACTTTCATCTAGCCCTTTGCCCCCTAAACCTATTTAAGCTGTCAAAATTGAGGAACAGGAAGCCTCTGACCACTGCCTTGATAAACCTTCCCCAACTGCTTCGGTTGGACCCAAAAGAAAAAATCCCCCTATGCCTTTTTAAACCCATGACGACCCTAAACTAAACCCCTGGCTAAGAAGAAAAAATGGGGTGTGGGCCTAGCTCAGTCAAAATCGACTGCTAGAATTTGTGAATTGAAGAACAATCCCACTAAAAAGGATTGTAAATTGGTTGCCAAGAACAAACCTGAACAAAAAAAGGGAAAAAAGGGCACCCCATGCCATGTGGTGGAGTCAGACATGGACACTGAGGAGGGGGAATCTATTGATAGAGATTCCCATGGGGACACTTTTGTTGCTACCAATGTGGACTTAGGGGCAGAGTAGACTAGCATCAGACGTTCTAACGGATTGGCCAAGAACAAAAAGGACATTGTTGATGATATTTCCAATGATTCTAAGCAAAAGGGGAGTAAGGAGGAGAGCAAACACAATACCATTGAAGATATTGAGGATTATGTTGAAGGGTCGAGCCATTTTTTAGAGCTAAAGAAAATGATTCGTGGAGATTCCACTCTGGAATCCTCTAAACACCTGGCTGGGTTTGAGGGAGCAGAAAAGGAAAAAACTAAGAAGAAGGAGGAGCTCGACAATCTGCAATCTTGAGTTGAAAAATTAGAAAGGAAATTCACTAGGCTCACACATTTCACGATTCAGGTCATCCACAGGTCTGTTGTTACTTTTTCTGATGTGCTGTGTGAGGAGGTTGACAAAAAGAATGTTGAAGAAGGACCTAACAACAAATGGGTGGGTATGAGGTTTTGGATCTCCTCTTTTAGGAGTGGGAGGTATTAGAAAAGTAATGGGTTGGGTGTGGGTTGTTGGTGGGTGGATTTTCTTTTTGCTGGTAGTTTGTTGTTGCTGTAAGTTTTTGGTGTTTATATGTTGTTTCTGCTACTAGACTATTTGATGATAGTTTTTGTTTTTTGATCCTTTTTGGCCCTTTGGGCTCTTGGTGTAAAGGGTACTATACCTTGTAAATGCAACTTATCTTATCAAAAACAACCCTTCATCGTTCATTAATACCTTATATGATAGGTCCTTCACTACATCCATGAATCTATCCAAATTTTGTTTAGTTGTGAGAAGCTTATTATCATTTTCTCTGCCCGTTTGTGAGATCTTGACATTTTCCCTCGTGATATTAATTTTTAATTCTCTCATGTTGCTCTCAATATTTATGGTTGTAGCATTTTCCTCCCTCAAAGCTTATGAATTTTTTTTCCCTAAGGTAATATCCTATTCTAGCATCAAAGGTACCATATTATAGGACAAGGCACATAGAGTCATTAGACCTCAGATTTGGTGGCACCTTCCTCATTGTGAAGATGAACTTGTTGAAGTCAACCGCCATATCATTTATACCTTTTTTGATGGTTGTGAGTTTATGAATATCAACTTTAGGATCTATATCATCATATTGTAATCTAAAGACTATCATGAACTCTTTCCATGATTCAATTCTATTATTTGGGAGGATTTTGTATCAATTTTTTTTATGTTCCCCCAAGGACTACACACAAAAATTCATCATCACATCCTCATATTCAATCTCATATTCATATTCATATGTAACATTGATGAAGTGTTTATGTTCTTCCCTTTTAATTGCATTGTTACCTCGAGACATTGGTATATTTTCTCTTACTCCATTTGGAATTGCATTTGGAATTGCATTTGGAAAGCTAGGGATACTAAAGGAATCTAATTGCTTGTATCTTTCAACTCCTAGAGGTTGTCTAAATAGAGGGAATCTTTGAGCATGCCTTTTGAATTAAGGTCTCTCATTTTTCAATTATTTAGTTGTTGATTATACCATCAATTTGGTACTTGTCGATTATAAAGATATAGGGAGTAATTTTGAGCTAGTTGTTGGAAATTTTGAGAATGTTTTTATTGATCGAACTATTAGGAATTTTGGGCAAGTTACATCTACTGCAACTCAATTTGAGCATAAATATCTTGCTACCTTTCTTTTCCTAAGGTGACCAATTAAATTATATAGTTATTTCAACATCATGGAATGTAGAGTCTTTCTCATGATCAAATCTATGGGATAATGTAGGTGAGTTAGGGTGCAAACCCATGTTTTCTAGTCTTACATGTGAAAGATCAAGTAAGTCTATATTTTGAACATTCATAGTAGGGGAGAAATTTCTATTTCCTCCAGTCACATTTGTCATTTCTAGGAAAAAACACGTTCATTCCTACTATTCCTCTTATTGTTCAAATCATTTCATCACCTGAGTCATCTAAAAGATATGGAAATTGATCTTAAATATATAAGCATGTTATATCTACCTAACATAACAACTTCATTATTTGAAGGAAGAGGTCCAATAGACATATCTTTATTTCTAACTTTCCTTGTAGCATGTTACCTTCTTGCTTGTATTACCATATATTCAATCTCTTGGGGATCTTTGGATGACCTCTTCTTTCCATTTCTAATTTATTTGATATACTTTGTGGTTCTAGATTTGACCTTGGATAGAGTCACCAATCTTCACCTTGGAGGAGAAAAACCTCCCTTCTTCAATAAAGGACATAAAATATCAACCAAGAACTAAATTCACCTATTATTTTATGGTGCAATTTGATGGGACCTTTAAAGTATTTACCAAGGTTAATACATCCTTGGTAATGGTGTCATTCTATTGGGTCTAAAAAAATTGCTCACACTTCTAGAGAGATCAATCCACTAAAAGGCCAGGGATATGTCATTCCTAGAGGTGGATAGACTAGCTCATAACAAATTGTGAGTAATGATAGACCAATTAATGATAGTAGATAAGATCTCTTAACTTTGGGATCAACTTAGATCAATTAAGGAAGGTATTCATTGAGGTAATCTTTAACAAAATTTAATTAGAAATAAAAATAGACAAATAAAAACAAATGAAATAGTATCCAATATACATTTGACCCCAAAATTTATCACTAGACCAAGGAATAACCTACTACACATATAACCTCTATTAATTTGATAGTCTTTGTTGCACTAAGACAAGGTGAAATTATGTAGGGAATGATTCTCTTAAGGTAAAATATTTTGGGCTCACTATGGATGTTTTCCTAATTACAATATCAAACCATGAAGTGCATAAAAACTACTTCCTACTCCTAAAATATTGATCAAAGATGTTTTTAATTACAAGGTGCACAGAGAGTCGTAATTTTCAAGGATCGATGTCATATATTAGGTTATAGCCTCATAGTTAATAGAAAACACAATACATAGAAATAAAAAAAGAGTTATGATATGTATAACTAAACATGATTAATAATCCCTCTCTATACTCTAGAAATCCACATGCAATATATTGTAAAGACCATTACAAAGAATGATTTAGAATGTTGTGACATTCATATAATCTCTATTACATTCATACCAAAAAATATGTAAAGAGAAAACCATGAGCAAAGAACCTGTTACACTTCATCATTTAGAAGCTTCCCTCTAGATCTAAAAATGGACAAAGAGACATTCAATTATAAGTACCTGCTATAAATAATCAATCTCTTCATTATTTACAAAATGAGCTACTCTAATGGCAACTAGATGTGTAAGTTTTGGAACCCAAGAAGCTCTTCACTGTTGTAATCATGTGGAAATGAGAAAATAACAAACAATTATTCCAACATAAGAACTAATGTAAGAGTTGTTGATTCAACCCCACAACATCCCAAGGATCACTTATAACAAAAATACACTTTCACACAAGAGATAAATAATTTATTTTCTATGAATCTTGAAAATTTATTAAATTCAAAATGAATAATTATGTAATATACAATGAGAAACTTGTTATAGAGACAAGGATGAAACCCTAGGATAGAATAAGATCATGAAATGTGCCATAACTTTATTGCATGAGACACAAAAATCATATGACATAATTAAGCTTATGTATGCTAGTGTTAATAGGACCTAATAAGAAACTAGTTAGGTAATATA
>VDFB02060127.1:0-24978 GCA_007258455.2 Sequoia sempervirens
TCTACCTCATTGCCACTAGACCTGACATCAGTTTTGCAGTGAGCTACATTTCTCGCTTCATGACAGCTCCAAAAGCTGATCATTGGATTGCAGTTAAGCGCGTGTTGAGATATGTTAAGGGAACTTCAGACTATGGCATTCTGTATGGCAGATGCAAGGATCCAAGGCTGATTGGTTAAACAGACTTCGATTGGGCAGGTTCAGTGGATGACAAAAAATCCACTTTTGGGTATGTATTCAATTTGGGTATAGGTGCTGTAACATGGACAAGCAAGAAGTAGTAGGCAGTGGCTCTTTCCTCGACTGAAGCTGAATATCAAGGAACAATTAAAGTAGCATGTGAGGCAGTTTGGCTCTGTAGGATGCTTTTTGACATGCACATTTCACAAGTAGGACCTTCTCCCTTGCACACTGATAATCAAGGGGTGCTCAAACTAGCCAAAAATCTAGTCTTCCATGAATGTACCAAGCATGTCGAGCTTCATTGTCACTACATTCGCAAGCTGGTAGAAGACGGATCAGTTTAGCTGCAGTATGTTTCGACAGCGGATCAGATTGCAGATATTCTCACAAATTCTCTGAGCCCGGATAAGTTTGTCAAATTTAGGGGGCAACTTGGTGTTGTTGACCCGTTGACCATTAAGGGAGGGTGTTAGAATATTATATTCTCATGTTGTTTAATGGTCAATATTAGAATGTTTTAGTTTAGTTTAGTTTTATACTGTTTCTACAGTAATAGGTAGGTAGAAGTTGGTCATTTCTTTAATGACCTCAGTTGCTTGTAACTTCTATACATTGTAAGTTTTTTTTAATAATAGTATGAATGCTTTTACCAGTCACAACAGGCCTTAACCCTTTTAACCATTTTCTCTAAATACTGACATCAAATAACTAACAGAGAAAAGTATCTCGCTGCTTAAATTCAGAGATATTACTTTCAGAAAATCAGCTTTTTCCTTATTAGTTTATAAACAAGAAAAACCCAAACATTTCAGGACTTTCAGACTTCACTTTTTATGCAAGGAAATAGACAAGAAAACGGATCAGAAAATAGACATGCCTGTATCAACTATCAGATTTTGCTTTCTATTGAACCGAATGCACACTTCAGCCTTTGTGCTAAACCTTCTAACTCCTAAACTTTATCCTTCAATCCTTAAACAAGAATTCATTCCTCCTACACGCATGAACAGCAGCACTATCGGCCTCTATAAACATTCAACAGCAAATACCATTTCCCCTCTTTTATTTTCGTAACCCCAGTAAAGAATTAACAAGCAATATTTATAGACAAAGTGAGTTAACAATCTTCTCCTCCACTATCACCTCCACTAAAGAGTTGGTTAATTCTAATTAATATGTAACAGTTGCAACAATCCTTAATTTTCTCCTCCACGTCCAGGCACAACAACTAAGAATTTATTTGCAGAATTCCAGAGGTTTTCTAATCCCTGTGTTTAAAATGTTTTTCCAATAAGTCGACTCTCTTAGATACTTTATTTATATTCAAATTTTGGCCCCTTATGAGCTATTATCATTTAGATAATAGTCGTCCATTTGGCTATCATTTAGGAATGAATTAATTCAAACATAACCGCTAAAATTTTGTTAGAGATTCTTTCAATAGATTGACTTGGTCAAAACAGAAAAATGTGGAAGTTGTCGCCTCTTTTATAGGGTTGTTTCAATCCCTATTCATTAGCATTTGATCCTGCCTCTTTCTAGGCACATGGCACTAAACATTTGCAGCAGAATATGGTGACATTAATGCCACAACAGCAAGTATAATCTTCTCCTTGATTCCATTTTTATCTCCCTAAAAGTAAGCAAAAACAACTTTATTTAAATTTTAAAGGTGATTCATGCACAACCAACTCGTGGCTTCTACTTTTCCTTTATCAGCCCTTGATTAATTTGTAATTATAACTTACTTGCATATACCAGACTTATCGTTATATTCTGTGTTTATAGAAATAAACATATGTACACTCTCGTATGTCCAAGTATGTCCACATACATATATACCTATGCAAGATGATTTTACGCATAAGTATATACACATGTACATATCCTTGTCTACTTCACATACATATATCCAAATATATAAACACAAGTTCCTTCTTATATATATATATATATAAATGTACTTAGCATCCAAGATGCACTTCAGCATACAAAGACTCACAATATCACTTCCATAATCAATAGATAATATCAACTGCTCAGTTATTCTTTTATTTATATATTTACTTGTTTTGTGATACAAGAAATACGTTAACTCCCTATAGGCTTCTACAAGAAAGTTCCCTATACACGGCTTAAGTTAAAACAATCGCAAAACTTGCCCTTGGTTCAGCTTACCCAAACATATCACTTACTAACTTGACCTAGGCACAACTTGACGAACTGAGATGGTTCCTATTATCTGGCTCGTTATCCATTTCCTTCTCTTAGGTGATACTCCCCCTCATCAACTAGAGGCGCGACATCCAACCCTTTCATCCACTTGGCAACCATAACACGTAGTTAGTGATTTTCATCATATTGCATTCATCACATTTCCAATATATCATTATATAAATTTCATTGCATTAACCAGTGCATTTTCAAATATATTTCATCTAATCATTCAACCTGTCAATCATCATAATCTCATAAATTCACATTGTATTCAAGTTAAAGTGAATAGTAAATAGTAATTCTGGGATGGGTTGTAACAATTGCTCCCCCTTTGACATCAATGGCAAAGGGTCTTCCAACAATGTCTTGCTTTTTCTGTTCCATGGAGCTACAAGATACGTGTATAGCTCCCCCTAAAATTGTGCTTCTCCATAATTTTGTAAACTTTCTTTCCCTTTGTTTGTCAATGGTGTTCTTTTTCACATCCTGTCTAGGTGGTTTCACAAAACCACATCTACAAAATTGTGCTATGTGTCCATAGTTGTTGCACATGTAGCATACAACACTATTACCCACTAAAGGAACAAAGGAGTTATAGTTCCTCCCATAAGATCTATTTTTGTTCCAACCATAATCATATCTCACATGTATTCTACAATCTCTTGCTTTATGCCCAAAATGATTGCATGAGTAGCAATAGCCATGAAAGGTACTTTTGAATCTGTATGGATGCACTTGCCTTGAAGGAAAGGACTTCTTGAAATTGTCCTTGTTAACTTTTGGAGGATTGTTTGTCTTCTTAGGAGTCTCTATGGAATCTTCATTGCTTGTTAGATTTTCTTCATAGCCAAGTCCTGTTTTTTTTGATGATGACCTTTGTCCATTAATGATGTCTTCTAGGATTTCAGAGCTCTTTTCAAATTTGAGGCTTGTGTTTAACTTGGCTGTTGCCTTCTCTAATTCTTTCCTTATGGAAACATTTTCAATTTCCGACTTTTCACATTCTTTTTCTTTTTCTTCAAGTTGAACTTTGGTTTCATCTTCTATCCTTTTACTTTCCTCAATTTGAAGCTTTAAGTCTGAAATTAGTTTCTCAATTTCCATAAATTTCTTCTTTTCTTCTTCGAATCTAGTTTTTCTTCTTAGACCTTTCCTTTTCAGCCTCTCAATCTCGCTTATAGCAAATTCCAATTCTTCTTCCAAATCTTTTGGATCATGATCTATCTCCTCTTCTTGATTTTCATCCTTGTCTTCATTATCTTCTATTACTTCAGCCATGAACAACAACCCATTTTCACAACTTTTCACAACATAGTCACTTGAAGAATCTTTATCTCTATATGAGTATAGACTTTTCTTGAAGTTTTCCCTTTTGTTGTTTCTATGTGTAAATTTTAATGATCAGATTGTATGCACATAAATTAATTCAAATCAGACACAATAACACAGCAGATACCCTGGGAAATCCTCCTCTTGAGGGAGAAAAACCCAGCAACAATATATCACTTATATATTATTCAAGAAACAACACTGTCTTGTACAATAAGGCCAAACTCAAGGCCAAGTAAGTGCACCAACTCTAGATGCAAAGTACAGATTACTATCTGCTCTTTATGTATATCAAAACTGCTCTTTAAAGAACTTCGACCTGCTCTTGAAAGAAATCGTACTTGGAGAAATTCGCAATCTGCTCATAAGATATAATTCGCACTTGAGTATATGAATGAATCGAACTTGCTTGATTGTTGCAAAGAGAAGAATTGATTTTGCATTTATACATTGCTATGTGAGAGGTCGCACCTCTTCAAGAACAAATTCGGCCTCAAAAATAAATTACAAATTGAATAAATCAATTAACAAGTCGGCCAAGATAAATATAATATTTACTAATTTAGGAGTCGGCCATCAATGAAGCTCTTCATAGATAATCGCGCCAAGATATAAAAGATTTGCCACTTCATTAAATTGTGTATAGTAATTAAATAGACAATGTCTATCATTTAATTATTATCTCCATGTAACCTGGCTGGAAGGATTCGCCTGAAGCTGTAATTATCATTAACACTATGATACTTATCAAGTTTGCTTCCTTTCTTTGGCTTGTACTTCTCTGTCTGTCCCTCTTTATAGTTTCCTCACAAAATTTGCTTCTTCCTCATCTGTTGTATTATTATCATCCACTTTCTTCCCTTTTGAATTCTTGGATGCTTTGAATGCAGCCTCCTTTTGTAGTGTTGTATATCTTCCGGTTCTCATCTAATAGGCTGTTAAGATTCCATGTAATTCATTCATGGTTAAGGTGTCCAAGTTCTTCATTTCCTATATTGCCGATACTTTGGGGTCAAATCTTGGTGTAAGGGATCTCAACACTTTTTGCACTACTACTGGTTCCTTTAGTTCTTCTCCAAGGCCTCGAATGGTGTTGACAACTTCATCCACACGCAAGAAAAATCCAGCAATATTTTTCTCTTCACTCATTCTAAAATTTTCAAAATTGCTTCTATGTGTTTGCAATTTGGCTCCCTTCACTTTCTTGTCTCCTTCATAAATGTGCTTCAACTTGTCCCAAATCTCTTTGGCAGATTTGCAAGGCATTATCTTCAAAAGTTCAGATTCATTTAATCCACATAGGATTGCATTCTTGGCTCTAGCATTATTTTCACTTGCCTTCTTTCCTGCTAAATCCGTTCGAGGTGTTGAAAGAGCTTTATATCCATTCACCACTGATTGCCAAACATCAAATCTTATAGCATTTATATATGCCTCCATTCTCATACTCCAAAATGCGTAATTTGTCCCATCAAACAATGGAGCCATGTTGGAAGAGAATCCTTCTCCACTCATGGTGTGTGCTATATGGATCTCCCTTCAAGTTTGTTAGACTTATTCGAAGGGCTTGCTCTAATACCAATTGATGAGCACATAGTTATACTGAGAGAGAGGGTGGATGGGGGGATGGGGGTGAATCGGTATAACACAACTTTTGCCAATTTAAAACTTTACCAATCACAATAACGCCATTCACTCAACATTAACAATTATGCACATGAGAAGAACACAATAACACACGATATTTACGTGGAAACCCTTACAGGAGAAAACCACGATACAAATATTGTATTTTATATATTTATGTGAATTACAATGATAGTAGGCACCAACATACTAGAGGCTCCAACCTCTAACTTGTTTTGTAGGCACCAACCTACAGGAAGCACCAACTCCCTCAATTTGTAGGCACAAACCTACTGGAGGCACCAACCCCCACTTGCCAAGCACCAACTTAGCAAAAGATAATGGCTTCAGAAACGAAGTTCCGCCTTCAATGTTGCTTCTTCAACGGATGATGGACAATACTGCTCAAATATATCTCTCTTCAATCTTGCACCAAGTCTGCTATAACTCTTTTCTTAGATCTAATAAAATTCTTCTTCTATATCTGCAATAACTTCTCTTCAATATTGAACCTTTTGACTTCCCCACAAATATGGTGAAAACACTCTTGTAAAATCTGCTTAAGACAGCTGTAGATCTCCTCCTTAAATCTGTGCTTGATCTGAAAGATATTCAAATTGCTCTTGCACAATCACTCAAATGATGTATATTTCTGCTTCTCTATTCACATCATCATGCCCACACTTACACTTCACACTTCTCAAATTACAATCAATATTTATATCTTCTTATCTGAATGAAGAGTTGCATCTCTTCTAATGGAGATTTTTTTGAATGGATATGTCTCTTCCTTTATTCCATCGCTCTCTTTGAATACTCTAAATTGTTATCCTTATTATCCTCCATTACTAATAAATCTTAATAATTTCTGTTTTATATTTTAAAATACTGCCTTTTATCAATATTGATCACTATATTATAAAATAAATCTCTGCTTGTATTGCATCGCTGCCTTCACAAAATCGTTACTTCAGTCTTGTTTGTTTGTTTATTTTTTAATAAAGACTTCAATCACACCTTTCAATTAAGTAAATCAAATCTGGAATCACAACCTTTCATATGTGATAGTGAACAGCTTTTAAGAAAATCGGATCATTTCATTAACCTGTGTCTTTTCATGAAATCGTATTTCTTTTTATGATGTGTAAGACAAATTTGTCTTATTTGCTTTTTGTCTTTATTCACGATTTTGTCTTATTTGATTTTTATTTATTTTTTGGCTTATTTAGTTTTGTCTTATCTCATATCTAATTGTTTCTTCTTTCATTCTAAATCTGTAGAAGGCTGTTTATGATTATGTTGCTGTTATGTCTTCATTATTTGGTCAAAATAAGTTTGTAACATACTTCAGCATATAAACCTTTTGACTCTTAAGAAGATAATCTATACACACGAATATGTTATCTTCAGTTTTGTTAATTTTCATTACTTTTCCTTGACATCAATGACAATATTCAACAATCTCCTCATTCTTCCTTTGACATTAATGATAGCAAACTTTGTCTTTGTACCTTTGACATCAATGACAATATTTCCAACATCTTCTTGGTCTTTCTCTCTTGGAGACACTCTTTTCTCTCTTGCTCTCTTGCTTGCTTGGTATAACAGCCTCAAGCTCTCACGTTCTTGCAACACTCTTTGCAACTCTCTTGGCTCTCACAACTGTTTATTTCTCTCTTTGGCTCTCTTAAGCCTTGCAGGTGATATCTTACTTACCTTGTATCTTTGAGCATCTTGGGATTTCTCACATCCCTTATCTATTGCATCTCTATTTCGTGATATGGGTTCTCCTCCTTGAGCGGGGTTTGCTTTTATCACTCTTGCGTTCATTTCATTTCTGCTTATTATTTCTCTCTATCTATTTGGTTGTTCGTGGAGGTGGGAACACCAAAACGGGGGTTTGACTGAGGCAAACCCCTAAACAACCCCAACATTTTCCCTCGATCTTATGTGTGCAGGTGCTGAAGGTATCTACTTGTTAGAGGCTTCATCACTTGGGTTGTTGTAAGTGCTTTCTTTCTCTCCCTTTGTTTTATCGATTATATTTCACTTAGTTTGCTTTGTCTTAGTTTTTTTTGTTATTTCCTGCATCCTTAAGAGTTCTTAGCAATTTGATTGTTAGTAGTCATTTAGTTGTTTTCTGGGATATTCTCGGTTTTTGGTCTATATGAGACGCTAGCGCGCCTTTGGGACGATAGCACACTACGCTGAAGTCTGTATTCCGCGCTTTTGTCCTGTGGCTGAAAACTTGCTAGTTTGTCCAGAAAACCTCTGTGACCTCTTTCTGATTTTGAAACTCTCACATTATTCCTTGAGGTAGTTTAGGGAAGTTCGCTCCTTGGGATTCTCTTGAGAATAAAGAGACTTGTGAGCAGCGAATCCCTCTTCTCTACACAATTGAATCTCCCTTGTCACTACCACTCATCTTCCTCTTTCCTCTTGTGGCAACTTCGCTACTACCAGCTGTGGATGGCATAGGAATAGATGATTGTGTACTTGCAAAAGAAGGTGTTGGCATTGTCACACCTTGAACCCCCATTTCCGCCTCCATATGCAATCTATGGCACTCTATCTTCTCATTTTCTTTCAGTTTTGGACACATTTTAACTCCACTACCTGCAACACCCACAAAATGAGACCGTAACCTTGTGTAGTTGCTTCTAAAATCTTTCTTGTAGATGTGACAATTACACACCCTACTCCCCGTTGAATTTTTTTGCTTTTGATCTATAGGTGTAACATATTGGAGAAGAGGTTTTTTCTTGTTGAAAGGGCCCTTTGCATTTTTTCCATGGTATTTGAAGGGCACTTAAATGGGTTTTGTTGCTGTCCACTACCACCCTCAACACTTGCACTTGTATTTCTACCAACTAATTCCACTTCATTCTCACTCTTACAGTTGCTCATGTTTTTTTGAGATTTAATGCAATTTTAAAATGAAAAAATGCAAAAAATGAAAAAAAATCAGACATTTCATGCTTCAAACTTTGAAAAAAAATTGAAAAAAAAAATGAAAGGAAAAAACTTACCTCTTTGAAGGATTTACAGCCCCATTGCCCTAGATTGAATCTCTTTTCCTTCTATCACCTACTGCTCCTCTTTTTTCCTCTCACACAAATGTTGAAATGAGTCAAAGTGGTGAACCTATTCCCCTTTAGGGCGAATTGGGAGGTAGGGGCCCACAAAAGTAAAAAGAAAATGTTTAAGTGAAGTGAGTTTTTTATTAAAAAAGGCTGCCTGGCGCCGGGGACGTCCAATCGTCCTTGGGACGGTTGGGGGATGTTCTAGACATCCCCTACTATGCTTGGCGCCATGCAGCATCGTCCCCCATTTTCTGGGACATTTCTAGCTCAAATTGGCAGATCGGGGATGCCTAGGGGACGTCCCTTGGTTGTCCTTGTGTCCTTAAGACAGGGACAGGGGATTTAGGCCCGAGGATGCATCCCCGGGTAACACAACTTAGTAATACTTGGTAAAAAACATACTTTGCATAAAAACCA
This sequence comes from Sequoia sempervirens, assembly GCA_007258455.2. Taxonomy (NCBI): domain Eukaryota; kingdom Viridiplantae; phylum Streptophyta; class Pinopsida; order Cupressales; family Cupressaceae; genus Sequoia; species Sequoia sempervirens. Next base: position 8,856 of record VDFB02060127.1, read on the forward strand.
GTGTTCCATGGAAACGCGTTTCCCCCCCTTTTTGGCTGCGTTTCGGAAATGGGGACGTTTCGGGGACGGGGAAACGGGTACTTGATGTTTCCCGTCGTCCTACCACTGCCACCGGTGCTTCGCCGGAGACGGGAAGCGTCTCTGCGTCTCCCAAGGAGACGTCTCCACGTCTCCAAGTCTCCACGTCTCCTTGAGAGACGTCTCCATGTTTCCATGCCTCCTTGGGAGATGCCTAGGCGTTTCTCGGGAGGTGGGGAGACGCCTAGCGATCTCCCATCAAGCCCCACGTCAATGGGCGACTTTAACTTAAAATTTAAAAATAAATTTTGATTTTTTAATGTTTTGGGGTAACCCTAATTTGGCATGGGCCCCACCCCTTCCTCCAAAACAACACAAAACCATCTAATTTTATCATTTCAGTCACATTTTGAAAGACAGATTTGTTTTGCAGCCAGCTGAAGAGGAGAAAAAACTTGAAGAAGTCTGATTGAAGGAGTGAAAAAAGTGACTGCAAGTGTGATAGGAGTGAGAAGGAGCAAAAAGAAGAGGAGGAAGAGGATTCTACTTCATTTTGGAGAGATTTTTCAAGCACAAGGTAGGGTTTTTGAAGTTTTTTTCAGATTTCTTGGTGCTTTTGTTTTATTTTCTGAGTTTAAACTTGTTTTTTTTTTTTTTATTCATCTCAAAGACTCAAAATTAGATTTGATGTTGAATCTTGAGGGCAAAATGATAAAGATGAACAAATCATTCATCATTTTGCTCTCAAGATTCAACATTAAAAATTTAATATTAAATTTTTTTTTTTTTTCTTATTCATCTCAAAATCAGATTTGATGTTGAATCTTGAGGGCAAAATGATGAATGAATCATTCATCATTTTGCCCTCAAGATTTGACATCAAATTTTATTATTTTTATTTTAATTTTTAAGTAATATAAAATTTAAAAATTATAAATTGTAAATTTTATTTTCAAAATTAAAATTTCAAATTTGTATTTCAATTTGTTAAACTAGGCTGATTTTATTTTTCTTTTTTATTTTTATTTTGTGAAATGCAGTGTCACTTTCACAATGAGCACCGAAGACATGAGTGGGGATGACATGGAAATCCATTCTCATATTGAACATGATTCAGATTTTGAACCTGAGAATGAGGGGGATGACCATGGGGCTGATCCTGCAGCCCAATCTAGTTCCATGGCGAGTGCACCAGCTAGTATAGGTTGCCCTTCAGAGTTGTTGGCAGAGTATGCTAGGGGTCCTTTGATCCTAAGTCACTTCTCAAATAGTTTGCTTCAAGAATACAAGGCACATAACGTACAGGTGGGGGAACAAGGAAGTGGAAGTGCAACATTTGTGGGGCTGAATGGTTTGGTAGCCAAACTAGAGTGAATGCACACTTTCTTTTTTGGATAGAAAAAGGTGTGGACCCTTGTAAGTTTTTGAAGGAACCTAAAAATATAAAGTATAGAATGGAGTTTAACAAGCTTTGGGGCGTTCTAGAGGACACAAATATTTCAGTCCCTACTACTTTGTCTGCTAGGACAGCCCTTCGACACATCCATCATGCACCACATACTTCTCCTCATGCTTCGTAGACAGGAGGAATGATGTTTGGATCTCCATCCACTTCCACTTCTAGTGCCGCTAGGGGGACAGCCGCAGGGAAATGCAAGTTGCAGACATCGCAGAGTAACCCCATAGCTGATATGTTTAATGTGCAGCTGAGAGATGAGATAGATGAATCCATTGGCAAGTTCTTTGCCAATGGCATTCCATTTCATGTTACATGGTCTCCTTATTATAGGGAGATGATGGCTATGGTGGAGAATGGAGGAACATCATATGTGCCACCAGGTGAGACGAAAATGAGGACCTCGATCTTGGATAAGTGCTATTCCAAGATCAATATTTTGATGGAGAAGATGAAGGCATGTTGGGTGGCATCTGGGTGCAACATAGTTATGGATGGGTGGATGGACATTAGCCATCGTCCACTCATCAACATCATGGTCACATGTGTAGAGGGCCCATACTTCCTTAGAGCAGTTGATTGTACAGGGCATCGCAAAGATGTTGATTTTCAGTTTCATATCCTCAGGGAGGCTATTGAGGAGGTTGGGCCACAAAATGTGGTCCAAGTAGTCACAGATGCAACCCATGTGTGTAGAGCAACAGGGAAACTCATTGAGGCAGCTTATAGACACATTTGGTGGACCCCATGTTGTGTGCATGCCATGAACAATGCACTCAAGGACATTGGGAAGATTGATTGGATTAGAGGAGTGGTCACCGATGCGAGAAATGTGCAGATGTTTATCTGCAACCACCACACTTCACATGCACTCTTCAAGACCTTCGCGAAGGAGTTCTTGAAACCGGTGGAGACCCGATATGCATCATATTTCATTCTCTTGGAGAGAATGATTGAGTTGCAAGAGGCATTGCAACTCATGGTTATGACTAATGAGTGGAATAGGTGGGCCAAGGCCAAGACAGTGCAGGGGAGAAGGGTGAAGGAGATAGTGAAGAGTGATGTGTTTTGGACTGATGCGAAATACATTGTCTCCATCATTTCTCCAATATTCCAGGTTATCAAATATGGGGATGGGGATGCACCTAACCTTGGAGAGGTGTATGAGTGCATCGACTCTACGCTTGACCAAATGAGGGTTGTTGTGCAAGTGAAGGACCCCTCTCTAGCATTTTACAATGAGCACATCCGGCCAATCATTCAATGTAGATGGGACCACCACTCTAGCTATCCGTTTGCTATCCTAGGTTTCTAGTTCTTCAACTGCTGAGAGGAACTGGTCTACATATAGCTTCATCCACTCTCTTAAGAGGAACAAACTTACCTCTAAGAGAGCAAATAAGCTTGTGGCTGTACATAGTGCTTTGCGTCTCGTGGACCTCAAGACACTTGGGTACAAGGAGAGTCCAGCGGCACGATGGGATGTGGAGCCAGAGGAGCCTTCATAGATTGATGAGGATGATCCTACCACTTCAGATGTAGGGCTGGTTGGTGTGAGCTTGAGGGATCTTGACCTTATGGAGTCCAACAGTTCCAGTGATGAGGAGTTTGCAGATGATTAGAGGCCTCCATTCACTACATTTTGAGTTTTGACATTTTGGCATTTTGTCTTTTGTAATGCTATTGCTATTAGTATCTGTATTTAGTTTTACTATTTGCCATTTGGCATTTGCTACTCATTGTAATGATAAATCATGTAATCATCTTTATAGACTTTGTGATATCTCATATGACATTAGATATTCATATTTTCGATATAATAGAAATCTCCAATTTGACAATTTCATTTGTCAAATTTTATTTAGCAATTAGCATTCAAGATATGTTCGTATTTAGATTTAGTATTTCAAATTTTGCTATGTTAGAATTTTACTAATTTCCTATAGTTTCATTTGAAATGTAATTCTTGTAATGTTATACTATTATACATCTTTTCAAAACTAGTTTTTCAAGTACTATAAGTATATGTATAACTATATCAGCACAACCACCCCACCACCCTCCCGCTGCCGTCCCCCCGCCGTCCCCAAACTTAGGCCTTTTGTCCCCTCGTCCCCGAAACGCGTCCCGCACGTCCCCCCGTTCCCCAGGCCCATGGAACACTGACAAAAACCTATAGATAAACAATCAAGTTTCACTCACAAACACTAATATTAGTTAATCACAAATCTTGTAAGGACCATCTAGTTTCAAGAAATATTTTTGTCTTGAAATCTTTTAATCATATTTAATAGTAAATTCTCAATTTTATGAGCTTTGAAGAATTTTCTAAAACTCTTCCTATTGTCCTCATATTTAATTCATTTTATACCAAAATAGGCAAATTCCTAGAGGCTAAAAAATTATTTGATAGAGAATTAATGCAAGTTGATTAAATGGTCGGTTACTTGATGTGGGTGGTAAAACACCTAGAGTGTAGTGAATTTTTATTTATTTTGGTGTCCTTATGTTTACAGACTGGTGAACTCACAATATGTGTTGCAGGTATTTTCAATGATACCTGGATTTAGTGCTGAGTTAATGCCTAAAGGTCGTGAAAAAGAAAGCCAAGCACGCATTAAAAGGTTCATGACAATGATGGATTCTATGACCAATGAAGGTTTCCTCCTAAACTTTTTCTCACCCTAAATGACATTTCGATGAAAAAAGATTTTGGAAGATGTTATTCTATTTTACTTTAGACTCTTTACTTTGTGAATGGTTGTCTCTTGGTTTCAAACAAGGACGTGTCATGTTAGGGCTTAACATATTTTATAGAGATGTCCAACTTTAAAAAAATGAAAATCAGATGCTGATCATTAATGATATTAAAAATTGGTTTACATAATTTTTTTCTTTTTGTGAAAAATGGCCATTATGTTACGCATTCACAGGGATAGAAATTATAATAGGCACATGGCCAAAGAATAAGGTAGGGAGGCCTACAGATGGAATAATATACCAATTCCAACTCCAGCTGAATCGCTTGCCAAAGAAACACCATTATCAGGGTAGTCATCACAAATCAGAGTCTGATAATAATTTCTAACTCAAGATGAGACCTGATAGATTTCAATAGGAACATAAGATAGCACACTTGCTGGATTTTCTTGAATGTCTTTTTGATATGGAATGATACAGTCTTCTTCTCCTTCTTCATCTTCTTCCTTTGGTCTTATTGTAGTGTGTATGCTTTCAAAAATATTAAGATACAAATTTTTTACATGAATTATAAAATAAAATTTCTTAAACTCTCAACCTGAGAATCATCTGAGACTTTTCTGCTCCTCTACTGATTTCCTTGCCATCCTAGTCCTTGTTAGTTCCCCATCTTCTTATAGTTGTACTGTCTATAAATACATATTCAATGCTGCTTCCTTAATCATATGGCTTGTCCCCTTGTTCTTGCAATAGAAATAAACATCATTAAAATATTTGTAGTTTCAGTCTCGCTAGCACACTAAGACTGGTTACCGATGCCTGATGTGATCTAGCTAAATTGTTTGCAGTTATTGTTTTCTTCCCAAATGCAACAAGCTGGTCTCTTTTCTTCCAGCTTTGGTTTCTATACATGAAAAACACTAGTTTCATTCAATAATTTAAATTTTATATAATCACTTGAAAGAATCTTTTGCTTATTTTGCTGTCACGGCTTCTTGTGATTGGGATATTTTGTCTATGATTGCTATGCTGATGATAGCAAATGCTTCTCTGCATTTTGTCACCTATTAAAAAACAAAAACCTGTTCCTATTTTCTGTCAATTATATGCTAAGAGAGGTGTCAAAATTCTTTTGTCAAGATCATGCTTGTATGTTAGTATTACATCCTCTATTTTTCTTTCCATTTAATTATGCATGTCCTAACATGGGTGGTATTATTCATTGTATTTTTAGTGCTCCTTGGACTTGTTAGCGACGACTCTAAAAGCATGTTAAATTTAAAATGTTGGGAAAGGTGTTGTACACCTTGCACATAGGGATATTGAAAACTCATAAAGTTGTAGTCCAGCTCAAAATGAGGCACCCTAGGCACCACACTTTGGGGTGTAATGTTTTTCCGAGGTGGTGGTGTGTAACATTGAAAATGCAATTAAAATTTTAATGTGGGTGACACATTGGAGAAATGCATTTAATATTGGGGGTCATGGATTAATGAGCACATGACTTAATCTGTTCGTGATTTAATGTGGAAGGCACATTGGGAAAAACATTTAATATGGGAGGTGTATTGGAAAAATGCATTTAATTATTAGATATCTTGTTAAAAGCATTTAATGCAGTCTAGTCACATGAGACAAGTTATCTTGGGTGTTTGGATTGGAGAGAGCATTTGAGTTGCCTTGGAGGTTGTAATGACTCTTGGTCCTAAAGTCAAACTTGGATTCCCACCTTAAAGATGTACTTGAATGCTTGATTGTTGGTGCTTGGGCACATTGATTGTTGGTGCTTGATTGTGAGTGACACATTGGAGAAATGCATTTAATATTGGGGGTCATGGATTAATGAGCACATGACTTAATCTGTTCGTGATTTAATGTGGAAGGCACATTGGGAAAAAACATTTAATATGGGAGGTGTATTGGAAAAATGCATTTAATTATTAGATATCTTGTTAAAAGCATTTAATACAGTCTAGTCACATGAGACAAGTTATCTTGGGTGTTTGGATTGGAGAGAGCATTTGAGTTGCCTTGGAGGTTGTAATGACTCTTGGTCCTAAAGTCAAATGTGGATTCCCACCTTAAAGATGTACTTGAATGCTTGATTGTTGGTGCTTGGGCATATTGAATAAGGGTGGTTAGAAAACTTAGTAAGTCTTTCACTCTTGTTGCTCTCTTTCCTATAAATAGAAGGTTGGGGATGGAAGTTAAACATCATTTTTGGCTGATCATGTGGTGCATGCTCATTGTGAGTGAGGCTTCGTGTATGTACCTAAAGACTTGAGTGAGGCTTCATTGTGAGTTGGGGGACATTTGGATGTCCCCTAATGTACCCAGGCGACCCCTAAAAATATTTGTGCATACTGGGGACATTTCTGATTTTTTTGCAAAATAGGGAATGTGGTGGGGCGTTTCCTACTTGTTCCCACATCCTTGAAATGTCCCCTATGGGGGACAAGGTCATATTTGGCAAGGGCACATCCCCGAGGAGCATAAAGTTTCATTCATTAATGGACCTTACTTCTTATGAGTGATTGATTGGTTAGGAAAATGCAAAGACACTGAGTTTTAGTTTCATATCTTGAGAGGCTATTGAGGAGGTTGGTCCTCAGAATGTAGTACAATTGACTATTAATGTGACAAATGTTTGTAGGGAAACATGTATGTTCATTCAATTTGCATAAAAGCACATATGTTGACCCCTTGTTGTGTGCATGCTATGAACAATGCACTCAAAGACATTGGAAAGATTGGGTGGGCGGAAAAGGTGTTGGTGGATGCAAGGGAGGTGCAAATGTTTATTTGCAACCACCACACTTCATTAACATTGTTTTGGACCTTTGCACATAAATAATTTCACAAACTAGTTGAGACTTGTTTTGCTTTCTATTTCATTTTACTTGAGAGGATGCTTGAGTTGCAAGAGCCATTGCAACTTATGGTTATAACACATTATTGGAATAGGTAGAAGTCAAAGATTGAGCATGGGAAAAGGGTGAAGGAGACTGTGATCAGTGATACGTTTTGGTCGAATGTGAGATACATCACATCTTTTGTACAACCTATTTTCACTATCATTAGATTTGGGGGTTTTGATAGTCCTAGTTTTGGGAAGATCTATGAGTGTATTGATAGCATACTTGGCCAAATGAAGGCCACCCTTTGTGCGAAAACCCCACCATAGAGTTGTACTATGAGCACATTCACCTCATCATCTAGAAAAGGTGGTAGAAGTTGAATACCCTTACAATGGCTGCATATGCTTTGAAATTTGAATCCAACATGGTACGTGGAAAGAGTTGGTAGAATTCTTCCTATTAATGATCATGAGGTGAGGAATGGTCTCATGAAGGCCTTAAAAAAATGTATAGTTCAGAGGAAGCTTCATTGATCATAGTTGAGTAATTTAAGTTCATGGAAGCAGATGGTTACAAGACTTCAACAAGGATTGGCAGACACACTTTGGCGGCCAAGCCAATTAGTTGGTGGACAATCTACGAACCTTCAGAACCATCATGCACATTTTTCATTCATCTTCTCCCATAGGTTTCTAGTTCCTCCTTTGTTGAGAGTAATTGGTCCACATAGAGCTTTATCCACTATTTAAAAAGATATATACCTACTTGTGCAAGAGTGGAAAAGCTTGTTGCAGTGCATAGTGCCTTGTGTTTGACTAATTGAAAGACACCTGAGCATAGGAAGACCCAAGCACAAAGGTGGGATGTAGAGCCTGAGGGGCCATGACAACTTGATGATGAACACAATGTGTAGATGGGATTGGAGGAAATAGTTCCACTTCCTTCTAACCATTTGAGTGATGGGGAGCTTCTTGTATAAGTAATTGTAGATGATTTTAATTTTTGAGCCATTTGCTCAAACAAAAACAGCTTAGGTATTGTTTTTGGCAATTTAATTTTGTCATTTTGATGCTTGTCACTTGTATAATGAGACTCGAGTTGGTAATTTGAATTTTCAGCTTATAACTTATTTGAATATTTTAATTTGAAATGGATTATGATTTTCAGCTACTATGATGATTCATGAATGATCATTGGTATTCAAATTATTACACTATGTCATTTTGATGTATGAATCATGATTCAACAATTTGGATTGGGCCTTGGCATTGTTTACAAATTACTTTAGTAACTTAGTTTAAGTTGTATTTCTTTTTTATAAGCTATATATTTTTAAATTTTTTATTGAAATATATTATTATATAGCCGTCCCCTCATTTGTTGATATTTTAGCTTGGATAGGAAATTCCACATAGGTTCTATGTGAACATGCTGGGAAAAGTTCAAGTTGTTCTAGTTAGTTTATTTTGTATTTCCTAAAGTGAGTTATTTATCTAGCTAAACAAGTCTAATATAAAGTGTAGAAATGCATTAGTGATTTAGACTTATTTTCCATCATGTCCTTAAAAGTGATCAGGATGCTTTTGTAATTAAAGCTGATTTTTTGAAGATTAGAGTTTTAGTTGAATTAGTATAAAGATAGGAACAAGGTAGAAGATTATAAGCATTTTCATTTAGATTGTCTTTCGAAGGATTGAAAGACTAAGTTTTCCGAAGGACTGGAGAACTGAATGTAAGATACAAGTTGGTTTGTGTGCAATTGTGAGTTATATCAGTTGTGGAGGTTTTCTTTTATGTTTTTCAAAGGAATGAAAAATAGGTTATGAGGTTTAATTATTTGTGTATGCTTCCATTTTTGTTTCCGTAGTTTGAATTTCAATGATTTGTGTAATTAATTAAATGTTTTCAAAGCATTACGTAATTAGTCATTGTGATTGGAGTTTTAATATCATATTATAGTAGGCTAGATAAAACTACATAGCTTGAGGAAGGAATTTCAGGGTTATACTAAATTAAATGTTATACATAATTATTTGTGTATGCTTCCATTTTTGTTTCCGTAGTTTGAATTTCAATGATTTGTGTAATTAATTAAATGTTTTCAAAGCATTACGTAATTAGTCATTGTGATTGAATTTTTAATATCATACTATAGTAGGCTAGATAAAACTACATAGCTTGAGGAAGGAATTTCAGGGTTATACTAAAAGTTGTGTACCAGACTTTTGAGAAATTGTTGGCTATTTTTTTTCCAAAAAATTGCAACTTTTTGTAAAGAAAATTGCAGGTATTTTAAAGGAAAATCATAGCAAGGATTGGATCCAAAAATTGCAACCAAGAATTGAGGTTTTTTCATTCATGTATTCTTTAGATTTTCATGTCTATTTTTTTCCATTGGATTTTGTGTAAAAGTTGCTAAAAAATTGACAGAAGTCAGAGGTTTTTTTTTCAGCCAGAATCGTGCTTGTTTCAACCTTGAAATCACATCATTTTTTGCATGATATAATCATGGGTTGGATGTTTTAGAGTCGCTCGAGGGTTTTAGGTTGAAGCAGTGGTGAGAAGAAGTAAAAATCATGGGTTTTTTTCTTCTAGTTTTCTGCAAAACTACAATGACCAGGGTTTCTAAAACTGGCTAGGGTTTCTAGACCACAACTAAGGTTTCAAATTGCAGCTAGCAAAGATTATATTTTTTCCATAATACAAATTGTTAGCTAGGGTTTTGAATTAGCAACTAGGGCACACAACAAACCAACAAGTTTCTTTAATCAGCAAGGGTTTGAAGGTGATTGCTAGGGTTTGAAGAAACAACTAGGAGTGTGAACTAGGGTTTAGCAAAATAAGAACCAAGGTTTTATTTCAGGTGTCTTTTTGACACAAAATTTAACTAGGTTTGTAGAAGCGAATTTAAGGGTTTACAGTTGTTAACTTAGGGTTTAGAATAGGAATGGAGTCAAATATTAATGGTAAGAGAAAGAGTGCGGAAGCATCCTCACAACTTGGGAAAAAGGACTTCAATAAAATCAAGTGTTTTAGTTGTTATATGTTTGGTCATTTTGCAGTGTCTAGACAAGAACTAGGGAAAGTAGTAGGAGGTAATAGTGACTGCATAAACTTAGATGAATAAGTTTGCTACCAAGTTTGAGAGGAAGTTTTCAATGGTTTCTTATCTTCTGAGGAATGCTTGGTATGTGGACAGTGGGGCTTCTAGGAATATGATATTAGTTCAGGAATATTTTACTAAGTATATATAGAGCAGCCTCAGGGCTTTGAGGTAAATGGGAAGGAATCCCATGTTTGTAGGCTTAGGAAAGCCTTGTATAGACTGAAACAGGCATCTAGGGCATGGTATTTAAGGATTGATGAATACTTTGCTAAGTATGGGCTTCATAAAAGTGAAGCAAATTCTAATCTTTATTACATAGTTGTTGGGACTGATCTTCTTATTTTGATATTGTATGTAGATGATTTGTTCATTCTACGCATGGAGCAGCTCATTGGAGGGTGCAAGGCAGATTTATCTGTAAAGTTTGAGATGGACATTGGCTTGATGCATTACTTCTTGGGGTTAGAGGTTTGACAATGATTAGGAGAGATTTTCCTTGGGTAGGGTAAGTATGCAGTTGAGATCTTGAAGCGATTTTAGATGGAGGATTGCAAACCTTTGGCCACACCTATGATCATTATGTCATGTCCCCATCCTAGTCATTACAGTGGTGACAAAAGTTAGCCTATCATTTACGATCTCGTACAGGAGTGTTGAGAGGATCATCACGGAGCCGTTCTTTCGGTAGTATCCAGTTTGCAGTTGTATTAGGTTGGGCCCTTGAAGATCTTCGATGAGAGCATTTTTAGGAAACTTTCTATTTTTAGAAAGTTAGGTCAAGCATTTCCGGTGGGGCACTGGTTCCACCATTATTTCGAATGCGACCAGTTATTGAGTTGTGATTTGGCGAGATAGGAGTAGTTAATAGTTATTAAATATTTAATAATTTGACTTTATATTAAAGTCACTTTATTGAAATATTTAAATATTTAATTATTTGGCTCGATTATAAAGTATTTATTATACTTTATAATAAATTATTAAAAGGTGACTTAATGAGTATTTTATATTCATTAAAAGAGGGACGCCAATAATTAATTATTTCTCCTAAGTTAAAAAGTGCAAATTAAATCATTTATTTAAATGATTATTTTAAAGGAGATTTGGGTCGAACTTTTCAAAGAGGATATATATTTCTTCTCAAGGCAAAATCGAACTATCTTGATTATTATTCAATTTTGTCTTCTTGCATCTGAGCTTTGGAGTTTGCAAACCCTAGGGTTTCTGGCAGACGAACGTTTCTGGAGAACGAAAACTCTTCAGAGATCAGGCAGACTGAGGCTGTGAAATATCAGTTGAAGCTGGCACTTGGTGATTTCATCCAGAGATCACAGTTTGAGATTATTGAGTTATTTATTCAGTGATTAGCAGAGAAAATCATCTTCCATTTGAGGCGACTTCAGCAGAGGGATATATTCAGTGATCTGGCATCTTTTCCTTGGAGTCCGTACCTTTCTTGTTGCTGCTGCAGACAGGCCGTACTTCTGTACCTGCAGGCCGTACTTTATTTCTTCAGAGATTATCTTCCTGTTCTCAGATTCTGGCTCTCAGTTTTAGGCGCTGGGTTTTTCCCTTGAGCATTTCTGGAGATCTTGCATTGTATTCAGAGTCTGGAGATTCATTCTTTTTACTGGCCGTACCATCTTGCATTTATTGCAGCCGCCACCCAGGTTCTTTAATAAATATTCATTGTATTTCATTTATTACTCAGATTCTTGTATTTAAAAAGCTCTGGAAAATATATATATTGGTGCGCCCTTGTTATCTGAGCATTTCTGAGTATACTTGCATGAGATTTTAGATTCCATTTGAATTTTTTAGCAATTTCTTAGTAAAATCGCAGCATTTAATATTTTGTCAAAAAACCTCAAAATCACAAAAACCCAAAATTTGTAAAAACACAAAAACCCCGGTTGGGTTCACGATTTGAGAACCACCGGGGTTACGGCGATTAGTATCGAACAGTTATCACGCCATCACAGTGCTTTTGATTGATTATTGCTTTTGGTTGCTTTTCGCAGGCGAGATCTATTGATGTATATTAGAAGCGTAAAGACGGGCAAAGGCGAGTTAGGTGAGTCCACCTATCGAAGGTTAAACGGTGTAGGTGCTTGGTATTCCGCAGTCGATTAAATGATGCGTAACGATGTTGCAACCCTAATGGCGAGCGATGAACTTCCTGAAGACTTCGCCGAGGGCGAGGAAAGCATCACGGAGTGATATCACCGTGAGGTTTAGACAGAGGCACGATAATATGATGGATATGATGTCTCAGCTGATGGGTACCATTAGACAGTGTACGCCCACACAGCCACACTACATTCAGATTGGACAGACGAGCGGGATTGCACCAGTGGATCAGCCATTGGCATCCGTACCTAGACAGCCGTCACCGATCTACCAGGAGCGTAGGCCAAGCCAGCCTACTTTCTTACCTAGAGAGACTCCACCACAGACTCCAGGGGCAGAGCATCAGGTACAGCATCAGGAGTTTCAGCCACAGAATGGCATGTCAGTGGCAGACTTGACGAGATTTCATGGTGAGTACATGTCACTAGCGCCTGAGATCCGGCAGGCACTTACATTTCATGAGTTTATAGATGTCTATAAACCCAGAGGAGGAGGTAGATTTGACCGCAGACCCCCACAGCATCAGCAGCAGCAGCCACAGGTGAATAGAGATTTGCAGTTTGCGGTGAGCAAGATTACATTGCCATATTTTGATGGATCTGAAAAGACATCAGCGAGGTCTTGGGTCCAGAAACTGGACAATTACTTGTCACTTAGGCCTATGCAGGAGGATGAGGCAATTAAATTTGCTACTTTACATCTTGACAGAGTAGCACATGATTGGTGGCACCATGGCATGTATACGCTAGGCCATCATGCGGTCAATACCTATCAGGAGTTCACCAGCAGACTGATAGAGAGATTTGATAAGAAGGATCCGGAACTGTATTTCAGAGAGTTGGCTCAGCTCAGACAGACAGGCAATTTGGACTCATACATTGGTGAGTTTCAGAGAGTGGCAGTCATGGTCACGGGAATTTCAGGGCGGAGACTTATCATACTTTTCGTTGAGGGTTTGACAGAACCCATGAGAGGTTGGGTTAAGGCTTTTGACCCAACTACACTTCAGGAGGCCATGCGGAAGGCGAGAAGCATGGAGCTTGCAGCACCTCGCAGCAAGTTCAATTCAGGGTCAACACCATACACGAGACCCAATAGGCCTTTTGATAGAAACAATGACAGGAATAGACCTTTTGACAGAAGAAAGGATCAACCGGATCCTAAAAGACAGAATGCACCACCATTTGACAGGGAAACGTTGAATGAATTGCGTAAGAAAAAGTTATGTTTTTGGTGCAAGGCACCCTATGATGAAAAACATATATGCCCACTTCGTCCGAAGGTCAAAAATAATCAAATGGAGTGGTTTTACGAGGGTGAAGAGCAATCTGATCTGTCAGACCAGCAAGCTGATTCCGAGCCTTCAGATGATGAGAAGTCCGAAAATGAGGGTGAGCATGAAGGTGGAAGGAAGCTACAGGAAGCCCATCTGACTAGTCTTCAGAGAGATGGTTCATTTCGACTTCGTGGGCTCTTAGCAGGTCAGAAAGTGATTACATTGTTGGACACAGGTGCTACACACAATTTTATTGATGCACGTTTAGTTGAGAGGCGTGGCATCCAGACGGAGGCTTTCGAGGGTATTCGAGTCAAGGTGGCTGACGGATATACTCTCAGGTGCGACAGAAAGATTACTGATCTTCCGATGAGATTGAACAACGATGAATTCAAGACTGAATTCTATGTTGTTAATATGGGGGATACAGATGTTGTATTAGGGATGGCATGGTTGCATGATTTGGGTGAGTTCACGCTCAACCTACGGGGTATGGAAATGAAATTCAAGGTTGACGGGAGACCACATGTCATCAAGGCGATTCGGGACAGTAATCTGAGGATGGTTTCATTCAGACGGATGGAGAGGCTCATTCGTCATGATATGGTTGACTGGGCGGCTGAGTGCATGTTGATGCCAGCCCAGCAGGAGCCGCAGAAGGGTGAGTACCACCCTGACATACAGATTTTGAGGACTAAACACTCCAAAGTGTTTAGTGATATCCCACCTGGTAGACCTCCAGACAGGGGTACGGAGCACATTATTGAGTTGGAGGAGGGCGCAAAGCCCTTTATGATCACTCCCTACCGACATCCGAAACGACTCAAAGATGAGATAGAGAAGACCATTAATGAGTTGTTAGCTATGGGCCATATCAGACCTAGCAAGTCTCCTTTCGCTTCATCGGTTGTATTGGTGAAGAAGAAGGACGGATCACTTCGGATGTGTATTGATTACAGGCAGCTCACCAAAAGAACAATCAAAAACAGGTACCCTATTCCACGCATTGATGAGCTAATAGATGAGTTGCACGGAGCAGTCTTCTTTACGAAGATTGATTTGAGATCAGGGTACCATCAGATACAGATGAGGGAGCAGGATATTGAGAAAACCGCTTTCCGGTGTCATTGCGGTCACTTCGAGTTCTTGGTTATGCCCTTCGGGTTAACCAATGCACCTGCCACCTTTCAGGCAACTATGAACAGGGTTTTCAGTGCTCAGTTGAGGAGATTTGTGCTAGTCTTCTTCAACGATATTTTGGTTTATAGCAGGTCATGGGATGAGCATCTGGCTCATTTGGATACAGTCTTGGGTATCTTAGCAGACGAGTCTTTCTATGCTAAGGAATCCAAGTGTGAGCTTGGCATGGAGGAGTTATTATATCTGGGGCACATCATCAGTGCCAAGGGAGTGAGTATGGACCCTGAAAAGGTCCGAGCTATTGTTGACTGGCCGGTACCAGAGAACCTTACGCAGCTCAGAGGCTTCATTGGGTTGTGTGCATTCTACAAGAGATTTGTTAGCGGGTTCTCACGTCACGCCGCACCCCTTACTGACTTGACGAAGAAGGGGGCTTTTCTTTGGTCACCACAGGCGCAGGAGTGCTTTGATAGGTTTAAGGTGATCATGACTTCATGTCCGGTGTTAGCATTGCCTGACTTTTCGAAGTCATTTGATTTATTCTGTGATGCCGGGGAGAGGGCATTGGTGCGTTTTGATCACGAGGCGACGTTGCATTTGAAGGCGAGCTTCGAAGTCGAGGGCACCACCCCATTATCTATGACAAGAGATGTTAGCCGTATGCATGCATTGGCTAAGTTGAGCGATGCACGGTAGGCTGATGCAAAATTGATTATGCGCTACGAGATCATATGACTGCGAAACATTTCCCTGGGACAGCGAGACTTGAATGAGAGGCAGCAAAAATGCGTCAGCAAACTGCAGTCATATGACTTTGATATCACTTTCATTAAGGGAAAGCAGAATGTTGTAGCTGACGCCTTGTCTCGCAGACCCCAGTTGAATGCCTTAGCACAGATCACAGAGGATTGGAGGCATCAAATTATTGTTGGGTATGCTAAGAACCCATGGGCTTCTAGCATCGTTGACAGGACAGAGCAGGATGACAGGTACACTATTGTAGATGACTTGATCATTTACAAGGGGCGGATTCTTTTGGTTCCTGACTTTGAGATACGGACTTCTGATTTTGAGAGCCTTTCCACGACCTTCCCTATGGCGGGCCATCACGGATACTACAAGACTTAAAATGGTTGAGGAACGGTTTACTTGGAAAGGGCTGAAAACTGACGTTCTCCAGTATGTTCGAGAGTGTTCTGTTTGCCAGCAGAACAAGCGGGAGCACACTTATCCTGCTGGATTGCTCCAGCCACTTCCGATACCTGACAGGAAGTGGGAGTGTTTATCGATGGACTTTATCACGGGTTTGCCGAAAGCCCAGGGTAAAGATTGCATCTATGTAGTGGTGGATCGGTTGACGAAATATGCACACTTTTTCCCAATTACTACTACTTTCACAGCATCGCAGACTGCAGAGTTGTTTTTCAGAGAGGTATTCC
>VDFB02060128.1:0-17448 GCA_007258455.2 Sequoia sempervirens
TTCACCAGGTTTTTACCTTAATAAAATCTGAAATCTTCATTGCATGTCATCAGTACTATGTTGTATTGAACTCATAAGAGTAATAGATGAAACGCTTTCAAAATACCTTGTATTTGTGATGCATGTTGGTCATTTAGTATATTTAATAGAATTTATTATTCTCTCCAAGCAAAATCGCCTTCATCTTTATTTCATGCAAAAACGTCAAAAAACAGTCAAAATTGCAAAAACCTTCAGAAAAACATTAAAACCATCAGATACAGAGGAAACGGGGAAACTGGGGTTTCTACAGTGGTATCAGAGCTAAATCCTGCCATCCTGAGGGTTTAGCCGTCTTCTGCAGCCGGAACAGTTAGGGTTTTACCAGGCATCATTCTTTCAGGCGAGCTTTGGTTGACAGGTAACAGGGTTCGATCTGGCAGCCGGAAATCATGGCTGACAGGTATTACAGGACTGATAGAACAATTGATCTTAGAACAGAGACTCCTTACAATAACAGAGGTCAGAACCGTGCAGAGGTCTTGCATGCACTCAGAGAACTTAGTGCAGGTCAACGGCGGTCAAATGGTGTATTACAGCAGGTGGCAGTTGCACTTCAGAGACTGGATACTCCGAGGAGATCGTCACCACCTCGTGACGATGACAGAAGTGTTACAGGTTCACGGAGAGCTCCTAGGTCAGTGTCACGGACAGCGGATAGGCCTACGAGGCCCACCTTCACGAGACAGGAGCCCGTTGAGGATATAGCAGGTGAAAGGTATGAGGGTTTGTTCGCCGGCACACTTAGGGCAGCGAACAACGAGTGGCAGTTAGAATCACCTGAGATTAGTGGGAGGATTACCATTGACAGGACACCGCAGAGCACAGAAGGAGAAGTGATTAGCATGTTTCGGGAGTATAGCAATCTACCTCAGAAGATTAAAGGAAAACTTCCTTTCATGAGTTACGTGGATGTGCACCCGAGTCTTGGCCATAAGACGGAGTTTGAAAAACAGAGATATCTCACTACAGCTCGTGAGTTGTTTACACATGGGAAGGATAGAGAATCTACATCTGATGATTATACCATTCTTCATGAGAGTGATTTGATATCTTCAGTCTCTTATGAAGTAGGCAGAAATTTGTGTGATGAATTTGATCGAAGTGCTTATTTGATCCATAAGCACACTAGCACAGCTTCGGGTAATGGCTTACCTACATCGTCTTCGCAGGAGGTGACTCAAGAAATTTCTGCCCTGAAGGTTACTTCTGATTTTTATAACAGCGATGGTGAAATTTTGCGTGAGCATGTTATAACAGCTGTTTCAGAGGTGCAAACTAACCCTATTGAGTCGTCACGTGAAGAGACTCCAGAGTTGGGTACTACAGATGCAGTTGGTATTGAGGATTTATGTTATGACGAATCTGATTTTTTGAATCAGACCATTGAAAACCAGCTAAAAGATTCATATGTTGATATGGAATCCCAGGATCATGCGTTGGATGAGCATGCAGTCACTGCTGGAGTAGAAGCGTGTGAGGATATTGTCAGACCAGCAACTTCTACCGTACCAGTTGAGCCATCCTTCGAGGTACAGAGCAGCAGTACCTTAGATGTTGAGGTGTGCATGGTTGAGAGCACACACGATGCTGCAGATCATGAGGTGAGTGATGACGGATCAGCGTCATATCATAGTGCGTATGGTGAACCGGAAATTTTGTATGGGGGTCGTAAGTTTCAGAATCCTCATCATTTGGTTGGGCAACTACATGTAGATGACACTATGATTACCACCGCCCTTGAGCATTTTGACGTTGCTCGTCAGATGTTGACTACCTACAGTTGGAGTCCTCCTTCGACAGGTGAGCACAGTGATAGTGGTTTTTCCCTTGCAATGATACATGCACTCCGAGAAGCGATAGGAACGATGAAACAAAATTACCTCAGACTACTTGCAGACAGAGATTTCCTTCTCGAGTGGGATTGCATTTGTTATGATGCATGGCAGGGAAAAGAGGAGCGGATCGATGAGCTCACTCATGAGCTTGAGGTGACTGCGAATTCATTGCAGAGCACCCAGTTGGCTCTTCGAGAGTCACAGTTACAGATTGAGAGGCTTACCGTGGCGTTGAGGTTAGCACAGTCTTCACCACCTTTGGATATAGTTCAGTCTTGCATGGCAGCGGTTGGTGAGGAGTATACACCCATGGTTTATAGCCGAGAGGGAGATGTTGGGGATGAGATTACATCCAACACGGACACAGGAGCAGTTGATACAGATAGGATGAGTGCACTCGATGAGAGTTGCAGTGAGCCACGCATTGCACCCGGCTCTCATGAGACTAGTTCCGTGATAGGTGATGCAGGGAATATCATTGATAGTTCCTGTGACATGGTTGTTGATACACTGGACAGTTGTGTGACAACCCTTGATACTTGTCCATCTTCACAGCAGATATTCAGAGTCTCATCCAGTTGGGAGATTGACACTTATGATGATTTGTTTCCCTCTCCTGGAAGCAAATCAATCTTTTCATCCGATACAGTTGACTACGATCGGCAGTTGGTTGAGCCTAGTCAGGAGTACAACTCAGTCTATTATTCCAGCGATTCAGAGATGGATGATTCCGATCAGGATGGAGTGATTGTGCAGTTTGTAAACAATCCATTGTTTGAAATTGATGGTGGGGTGATCTATGATAACCCACTCTTCGAGTTGGACACTGATCGTACTTTTGACATTAGTTCTGAGTTGGGTGATGATCGTAGTGTTTGGGATTGTTGCGGTGGATCGCAATTCCGAACCAAACTCACAGAGGAGTTCAATGAGGTGTACACGGTGAGGAGTGCTTACAGTTTTGTCTTTGATCCACCTGTACATGATTCGATGCACCATACTTGTGCACAGGGTGATTCTCTCGGTACAGTCGAGGGGAGTGATTCATTACGGTGTGCAGAGTTACCATCTTCACAAGATGGGATTAGCAGATGCAGGTACTTGACTCAGCAATTTGCGGGGTATTACTTGCAGGGGCAGCAGTCTGTTTTACATCATGCCGATATGTATTTGACAGGGCTTGATAATTCTATGTCGCAGATTTTTCATATGAGTACATGGTTACAGGGCGACTATGGTGTTAGTTGGCATGATGGTTTGGATAGTTATCACATCCATGAGCATTTAGCAGAAGGAAGGGAGAGATTTAGGACAGTAGATGCTTCTAGGAGATTTTATCTCTGCATGACGGATGGATGTGGATTCAGATTGTATTGGGATCCCGGTGGCGACAGCTTTGGCATCGAGTATGGGATGGGTTCCAATAGGTCACTTCACTATTATCAGCATGGTGAAGTTGGAGACCGTAGAGCGCAGTGGCAGCCTGAGGAGGACCGTCACGACAGTTTTTTACTCTGGGTTTGGGATCCAGGCATTGATTGCGCAGTTGAGTTTTAATGATGCTATAGGAGACAGTTTGAGATGTGTGGGACATTACGCAGTTTTCCTTTTGGGCCTTCCGAGGATTGGAGTTTGTTTGCAGTGGAGATTGCTTGGGGTCAAGCAATTTTAGGGAGGGCGGACTGTCATGTCCCCGTTTTTGGCGAGCATCAGTGATCGTGAGATTGGCCTATCATGAGACCCTCGTAAGGCGTGAGTGGTTAAGAATTCGTTTTATTGCTTCTTTCGGCTGTCCGAGAATAAGCACGATTTTGATCAAAGCGGCTTTTCGTTGAACTCGATGGAGACATTTTGTAGAATTGCTATTTTTAGCAGTTCCTGGCAGGCAATGTGGGACCTCTGCTATTTTTAGCAGTATGAGATTGGCAGCGTCCGGATTCATTTCAGAGTTCGTCAGCATCAGACGGAACAGTTATCGGACGTGTAACGAGGAAGATATTAATATTTAATTATATTAATTAAATATTAATTATTTGACGATTATAATGTAAAGTTATAATATTAAATTATAACTTAAGTTATCTGCCTTGAGGGGTGCGCCCATCATCAGAAGGGGCCAGTTTCGTAATTAATGATTATTATTAAATATTTCACAGAGACTATGGAATTATTAAAAGATTAAAATGTGAATATTTAATTAAAACCCTATTCATGAGGAAATCGCACTTTTCAGCTTAATAAGGATTTTGCATTGGAAAAGGAGCCATTATGACATTTTTGAGAATCAGGAATTGATCAAGTCTTGCCAGAGCACAGAGACCTTAGGGTTTCGTCTCGAAATCGTCGGAGAACGAGCCATCTCCTTCGAAACAGTTCAGAGGGTGTGAGATATCACCCGATTTACTGCCAGTGAGAGATTTCTTCATCCAGAGGAAATCGTTGAGCTTCACAGAGAATAAATCTACAGGGTTTACAGAGGATTCTTAATCCAGAGGATATTCTTGCAGGCTAGGCGCACAAGTTCTATGCATCCAGAGACACCAGAGAGAGAGAGAGCCGTACATTTTGATTTAATTTGCTGTTTGCTGCTCCAGCCGTACTGTTTCTGTACTGGCCGTACATCTGCAAGCTCTTGGAAATTCAAATCACAGAGGTTTTGTTTGGGTTTCGATTCAGAAAGGTTATATGCTTTTAGGCGCCCATGATTGGAGATCTCTGGAGTTCTAAAAGAGGCC
Organism: Sequoia sempervirens; assembly: GCA_007258455.2. NCBI lineage: Eukaryota > Viridiplantae > Streptophyta > Pinopsida > Cupressales > Cupressaceae > Sequoia > Sequoia sempervirens. Next base: position 4,613 of record VDFB02060128.1, read on the forward strand.
GTACTATTTTATTTTAATTGTTGTTGTGTAGTGTCAGGCCGTACCAATCATGTACTTGGCCGTACTATTGAAGAGAGATCTATATTCTTATTCTCCAGCGTCAAACTCTTCAGCTTCCATCTTCTGAGTTTATCTCACAGAGAGCACTATATCCAGGGATCTAGAAATTGAATACAAGAAAGCCGTACTTTCTGCAATTTAATATTGCTGCAGGCCGTACCATTTGTACCAGGGCCGTACCAATTGATTAAAGGCATATATCTTCTTGTAAGTTGGTCGCTGGCATTGTGGATAGTTAATGAACTCAAGTTTGGGCGCATACTCTTGGACACCATCAGAGATCACCATACCGAGGGAGAACAAGCTCTTCATCTCAGCCGTACCAGATTTCTGAGCATCTTCAGTTTGCTGTTCACCAGGTTTTTACCTTAATAAAATCTGAAATCTTCATTGCATGTCATCAGTACTATGTTGTATTGAACTCATAAGAGTAATAGATGAAACGCTTTCAAAATACCTTGTATTTGTGATGCATGTTGGTCATTTAGTATATTTAATAGAATTTATTATTCTCTCCAAGCAAAATCGCCTTCATCTTTATTTCATGCAAAAACGTCAAAAAACAGTCAAAATTGCAAAAACCTTCAGAAAAACATTAAAACCATCAGATACAGAGGAAACGGGGAAACGGGGGTTTCTACACTCTAATCGTGTGCGTGGTGGCAATGGCGGTGCTATTGCTGTTGGCTCCTCGGCTGGCATCGAAGGATGTGGCTTAGGCTCGACCATCATCCTAGAAGTATCTGGCTCTGGCAATGTCTCATCCACATCCTCATGAAAGTCCTCCAACCCTACATGTCTTGATGCACCCACATCCTCCATTGCTGTCTCTTGAAGTCAAGGATCTCATCCGCAGTAAACAACGAAGGCTGCTCATCTCTCCCTATCCAATCAATGTAAGGATCTATCTCATCTAAATCAATAGGATCCAGTGATTTTGCTTCTACTCTATTTGTGTGCAACTGGAGGTTGTATTGCACAAAGACAAGGTCATTGAGGTGCTTTTGTGCTAACTTGTTCCTCTTCTGTCATGCCCCCGAAATGGTAACACCAAAATAATATTGAAATACAAACAAATATTGAAATATAAATATAAGTAATCTAAATTTAAATATTACTATTATAATTATAATAATCAAAGATAATATTATAATTATAATATTTATATGTAACATTATAAACATTAAAATATAAATATTGACAAATTGAATAATAAAATATATAAAATTAATATAAACAATAAAACAAATTTATAAGCATAAATCCTAGAATAAGAAACACATAATATATAACAATATTATAATTATCAAATACAAAATATAATATTCAAATAAAACACACCAATTATAAATGAAATAAACTATAAATATAAAATATAAAATATAATACTACAAATATTAAACTATATAACAACAATAATAAACTATGAAATACACAAATATAAAATATAAAAAATATGAAGTAAAATAAATACATAGCAAATAAGTAAACATCATATAAATCTGATTTTAAAATAATAAGAAGAATCGAACCTTTAAAGGCAAATGATTCTCACCCTCCATAGTCAGCAATCACTATTAAACCAAGGTGGCGATTCATATTCTAAGCAATGCCTTTTAAAAGTCAACCTTTCAAAAAGCAGCGATCAGGAAGAGGCAACGTTTCAGCAAGTATTTAAATAAAGTCTTGCTCAAGCATTAAATGGCATGGAGCTAGGGGAGAATAACAAAAGAAACTACAGATTGAATGAAAAAAAGAGTATATATTCTGGAGAAAAAGAATCATTCTAATGTAGAATATTCTGTGAGAATCTGATCACAAAGAAAAGCAGCAACTTAGGAAAATATCGTCGCTGGCAAACAGGAGAAGACAGAAGGAGGGGTTCCTGCAGATTGATTTACAGTGAGGTAAGTATTTTCATAAATTTAAATAGGAAGTAGATAACTATTCTATGCATTTAAATAATAATATTTGATGAACACATACTAAATTTAGATATTAAGGATTGATAAATATATTATAAATTTAAATAACAGTAATGATTGATAAATATATTAAAATATATTTAATATTACGATTAATAAATATATTATTGAGGATGGATAAATACAATTTACACATAATAATATTTGCCTAGTTGATGTTATTTATTAATGTTATTTTGGAATAATAAGATTATGCATGTAATGTTGATTCTTGTAGCATTGCTAATATGTTATCAGGCATCGACACCTAATTATATATATATCTATATATAATTTATGATCATGCAATAATGATGCTTGCAGCAATTAGTGAGCCTTATAAGCAATAATGACTTTGTTCGTTCACTATGATGATAAATGGTATAATAGAATTCCATCTATGGGATCTCAAAAGATGTTAATATCTATCCTAATGAATTTATGAAATATATTATAGAAGAATCACTCATAGTGAAGGGAATGAATAATCCCTTGACAAGAATGAAATATTTATATCATCTTTGATCTTATTATATATTATCACTAAAACTTATTGATCTTTAAAGCTTCTAATGTCTTTTTGAGAAACATTTTAATGCAAGATTCGGGTTTGAGTGCTTCCACCTGTTGATGTGATTTTCGTGACCGCACCAACGCAGAATAAAGTCGCCAACGGCTACTCTATCCTCTCTTGAACAAAGTTTCCTGCATGCTAAGATTGGGAGATAGATCATACATTTAACTCCAAGGTTCCTTCATGCGATAGAATACCCTCAGTTGGCTCGATGTGTTTTGCTGGTATTTCAAGGGGGACTTACACAATTGTTCAGCAGCTGACAGCAAACAACAGGTTAAGGGCTTTGTGTGGTTCGGATGATTTGGCAGGTAAGCACAAGTTTCCTAATACTAACCAGAAATGAATTGAATTTAAATGGGTATAGGGCCTAAGAAGTCTATGTTCTACTCTAAGGCGTGGGACATGGCGATCAATTCTTGCAAACTTCAACCGAGCCTTGCTTTGCCTCGCTTCAGACAGCTTCCACAAAACTAGTGCAATCTTCAGAGGAGTAGCGAAAGATATTCAGATTACAATTCAACATGCAAATACCATCAAGACGATGCATATAAACATGTGAATCACAATCGAAGTTATGTTTGGAAAGTATTCCAGTTGACCACGCAGGGCGAACCCATCGTCAGTGAGCCCGCTAGTGGTATGGATAAGCGAAGTCTTGTTCAAATCAAGCACCACATTCCACAATTACTAAGTACTTGCATGAAATGAAATCTACTCTACTTAAAGCTACTTCAAGATGCTACGTGAATTGGAAGGATGAAGAAGCCTCGACAACTACTCATAACAAAGAAGAAATCACCATCAATGAAAAATTCTTTTATTATGAAAGCATTCACGACAACTTCTTACAAAGTATTCAAAGGGAAGACTTTCTTTCCTTTTCAATGTAAACTATAGTATCAAACTATTCTATTCTATCAATTTCCCTCTATTCCTTCTTTGCTATTCTAACTCTAATGAGATTACAAATGAGGGGGACTCCCCCTTTTATAGATGGCCAAGTCCAACGGACGGCTTAGATTACAATCGGCTGGATGGCCCAAATTGTGCCACCTCAGCCTTAAACAAGATTCACCATAAAAACCGCCACAAAGAGAAGTGGGGTAATAAATGAGCCATTAATGTCCATCATCCTTCTAGAAGATTCTAGTCCAGAAACGCGTTCACACTGCTCTCGATCTTCTTCTTGATTGCAAACTAGATAAGTCTGGTCACCATTGCTTCAAATTCTGAACATCAAGCCTACAACTTTCTTTTTCCTACTGGACGATGATTTTCCTCCTTGATGTTGTTCTTCAACTTTGAATTGCTTGGGTTTCCACTTTTCTTCCATCCTAAGCCTTGAAAACTTTTCTTCTTTGTCACTTGAGTTGGGCACATACGGAGTCTCAACACTTAGCCACTTTTTGCAACTTTTCTCCCTTCGAGGTTGAAATGTTATCTTGGATTACTTTCTTCATCACTTTAAGTCATCACCGCTTGGTCTCGACGTTCCTCCTGCAAAACAAGCAAGGAGAAGAGTATTAGAACACTTCATAATATAAACTCAACTTACTTACCTAGATTTTCACATTTTGATCTCCAAGGGTTCATCGTCTTCACTAGCCAACTTCGCGCTCAAATTCTTCATGCCTTAGCCAAATTTCAACCTCCTCAAGGGCGTATTTAAAAGATGCACCCTAAAAGTCCCAGCTTCGACTGCATCTTCTTCACTTTTCCAGCTGAGGCGTCGACAATTTTGATTTCATTCATCTCCGACTTAGGAAGATTATCTTCACGAAGAATTTGAGCAAATTCACCTAGGCAGTTCCTTTCAAATTCATCGTCTGGAGCATCTTACCTTGAAAACACATTTTCTTCACTTTGCCTTAGAAAATTTTAAATTCTCCCTCAGGAAAATTTCACAATTCGAGCACCGATTAAATTCTTCATTTGAAAGGCATTGGCGAAGTGCAAAAGACATAGAAATCCATTTCTCATCGAAGATCATCAGTACCCAGAAGAAAATTTTCTCCAGAATTTGCCGAATTCATGGGTACACAACGAACGGGTTCATTTAAATTTTAAAATCTTGAACCTTAGAAAAATATCTCCTTATGAAATTTAACCCATTCTTCACACTTTTGAGTGCCCCGTTGTTCTGACTTGAGAAATTTCAATTCATCCTACGATGCCAACATCTTCTAACTCCATCATTGGCAAATTCACTCGTGCTCAGAAAAATTTTATCACCTCAAAGTCTAGGCGTATTTTCTTAAGGAAGAAAATATTTTGCCTTAGAAATTTTTTTAAATCACTAAGCACTTTGAATTTTTCCTTAGAAATTTTATTCATCTTCCTTCATCTGCCAGTGGTGGAAACTTTTATCAATTCATCTTAGAAAATTTTCCTTGAAAGCATACCATGCTTAACATGTTTTATTTTTCATCAACTTGGGCGCATATTAGACTTCATGAGGAATATTCAACTTGCCTTAGAGAAATTTTCATTTACCACCTTAATATTCCCAACGCCCAACATATTACGTTCATCACCCTACACACCTTGGGCGCATATCACAGTTGAAGGTGAATATTCAACTTGCCATGCCTAGCAATATTTCACTTTCCACTCACCACCTTTTATTTCACCACCTTTTACCACACTTCACCCTCAAGACCTATCTTTACATGGCGCATATTCATGAGGGAGGAGAATAACCTTTTCCAACGCCTAGCCTTGACTCTATACCTTGGGCGCATTTGGCTATGAGGAAAGGATAAAAGTTTATACTTAGAAAATATTTTGCATGTCTTGAGGGCGCATTTTGGCATATGTGAAGGACGAACTTTGCCTCTCTTTGAATTCTTTGACCTTCTTGTTGCATGGGCTCATTTTGCCATAGGAGGTGGATATCTTTTGCCTTAGAATATCTTGCATGTCATGCTTGGAGGTGGGTGCATTTGGCTATGTGTGAAGGATGAAACCTTTGACCCTTTGACTTCTTTCTTGGACGCATTTGCTACTTGATGAAGGATGGGCGCAAATGGAGAGTGGTGCAGGATGAGTCCGTGCCTTAAGATTTTTTTTTAACACCTTCCTAGAGTGGGCGCATTTGGCTATTGGAGGAGGATGAAAACTTGAACGCCACCTTTGCTTTGTTGACTCTTTGACCTTCTCCTTGCATGGGCGCAAATGACACATAGAGGAGGATATTTATACTTAGAAATTTTCTTTGAAGTCATCCACCTTGGGGGCACATTTAGCTATAGGTGAAGGATGAAACTCCCAATGCCCTTGACTTGTTGACTCCTCCTTGTGAACTTGGGAGCATTTTTCCTAGGCTGAAGGATGAAGCTTATACTTAGAACTTTTTCTCATCAATCTTTATCAACTTGGGCGCATTTAGCCATGGGTGAAGGATGAGAGTGGATACTTAGAAATTTTTAGCACTTTGCTTGCAAGGAGGGCGCAAATGGAGGGTGGTGGAGGATGAAGCTTGTACTTAGAAACTTTTCCATGCTTAGCCTATGAGGAGGTTGCATTTTGCCATAGGAGGTGGATATTCCTCAGACTTAGTCACTTTTTCTTCGCCTTCACCTTGGCCAGCTTCTTACTATAAATAGTAAGTCTCTTGATTTTCACACCTCCGAGGCTCAGATTGTTTTGAAATTTTGAACACTGCATCTTCGCGACCTCGTTAGCCCATTGACACTGCCATTTTGAGCCGACCTGCTAAAAATAGCATATTTCTGAAGGTAGTTTGCTATTTATAGGAACTGCTCGTTTCTGATACCTCCACATCTCCATTTGATTTGAAATTCAAATGACGCGCTCCTCACCACGTGACCTGCCTGCTGACATCGGCGCTTGCTGCTGACTTGCTATTTTTAGCCTGTTTTTTGAAATGACTTACTATAAATAGTAAATGCTCCGTTTGCCCTCAAATTTTGTCAGCAGATAGCTTGGAAGATGCTGATTGCGGTGGTATACACTGGTTTTCGAAAATTCTAACTTTTTACCCCTCTTTTTGGGCCTTGAAGCTGGAAACCCTAATTTGTCTTGCATGCATATCAGATGATCTCCGTTTGTCCTCGTTTCTGTTGCATTGCGATCAGCTCGTGATTCTGAAGTGATGGGAGGCGGCTGCCGGGATGCACCTGCTAAAAATAGTAAGTTCCTAAATAAGTGATCATCTCCGTTTGCATGTCACACCATCGCGAAGCTCTCGAAAAACCCATAAAGAATATGCCGACATGCAAAGAAAACACTGACATGCAAACCCTAAAAATAGCCTCGAAAAACTGAATTCTGAAAGTCGTTATCTCGCTTTGCATGTCACACCATCGCGAAGGTCTCTGAAAACCCAAAAGGAATCTCCAGACATGTGTCAAAAAACTCTGCATATAAGCCCTGAAATCCGCTTCGGAAGCTGAACTGCTAAAAATAGTAAGTTGTCTGTTTCAAGTCAAATTTTGCTAGTGAGTAGCTTGGTATGCTTTGGATGCAGCGCGACTGTCGGAATTTCAAGAATGCTGAGAGAACGCCCTGAATTGCATACTTACTAAAAATAGTAAGTCGTCAAAATCTGATGAAAGTTTAGTGGAAACCTGCTAGAAGCATATTGACATCAATGTTAATCTCAAATCTCAATTTATTCACCTCGTTTGACTTCAAATTGGCTGAAAAGTTCAAAACCCTAATTTTTAGACTTGGCCAATTTCATGTTTAAACTCAATGGTGGGCACGTCCCCAGAAAGGAAGATAGCAGAAAAGAGACAAAAAGAGAGAGAGAGACAAAAACAAAAGCCAAAAGACCAGAATGGAGCAAAAATAAGGGGTCCACATCTTGAATGGGGCGATGTGTGAAAAGGTCACAACACCACCCAAAAGAGGTCATTACATCTTCTTTGTGTGAATGGCCTTGAACAAGCTCCAATTGTGCTCACAATTGGATGAACTACAAATAGTATGCGGAGGGCAATTCTTTGTAGATGTGGGGCATTTCCACCCCAAGTTTTCTACCAAACCTTTGCAAAATAAATAAATATTGAAGAGTTAGAAAACAAAGTCAAAGACTCAAAACACATTTTATCAAATTATAAGATGCATGTGAAATAAACTTAAAAGTTAAAGACTCCCATTTGTATGCTTGGTGGCTGAGTGGTTCTTCCTCTAATAGCTAGCTCCGAAGAAAAGAGATTACCTCTTGCTTCCTTGTAGATATCCAACTCGTTGACGATGAGGTCTCTCAATGCAAATGTGGATTCCATCCTTTGAATGCATGTTGTGAGCCCCTCCATAACCTCTCCATTAGGATTTGAGAAGCTCTCTGAGAAGAGATAATTAGGGTTGAGGAAGTAGCCTCCTGCATAGATGGGTTGGTGGAGTTGATTGTTCCACCTTCTATCAACAATCTCCCATATGGGATCAAATTTGAGGCTGTCCCCCATGTAATAACTTTTGACAGCCTCCTTGGCCCTATCCATGGCCTCATAAATATATCCCATTGTGTTTTGATCCCCATCTACCAAGCGGAGGACTCTATCCAAGGGCTTCGACACCTAGATTAAAATACAAAAAGATCAAAGTTAGAAATTTATAATAAAGGTTTAAAGTTAAATTAAAAAAATATATTTATATTCAACTTGAGTCTAAAATTAAAATCAAAGTTTTGAAGCAGTGTTCCACGGGGACGCATCCCCCCCGAAAAACAACGCGCACCCGAGACGGGGAGACCCCTGGGAAACGTCCCTCCGCCGTCCCCAAGTACCCCCGCTGTCTCCTCCTAAAGGGAGACGTTTCCCTGAGTTTCTGGCACGGGAAACGCCATGGAAACGCCGAAATTTATTGTGTTAAAAAATTTAAAAAGTTAAAAACATCAGTTTATATTTTATAACCTAAGTTTTATACTTTTATTTGATGAATTTTTTGTTTTGAGTCTTCATCGTGCGACTGAGAGATTTGCGTTTGAGTTTGGAGATCAAATTTTACAGTGGCAGGGTTTTTTGACTGGTGCATTCAACTCAGGATTTGAGGTATTTCATTTTTCTAAGTTTTATTTTGCTGGTTTTTTCTCCACCCTTCGTTTTGGCTCATGACTTCGTGTATGCAAAATGTGGAACTAAGCTGCCCCACCTTGAGGCGGCGGTTTTGTGAAGCGTCCGAAGATGTATCGCTCATGAATGCAATAGTTACGGGGTTTTCTTGGCCTTACCCGGCTTCTACGACCAGCGACCAACCATTCCCTGGCGTTAATAATCGTCCTGTCGCTCATGGAATGCAATGAGTGGCCAGGTTTCGCGAAGCCTTAGCGACCATTTGCATTCCATGGCGGGACATCTGATGAGGTTTAACCATTGCATTCCATGGCGGTAGCGGCTTACGAAACCCGCTGACCATTGCATTCCATGGCGGGGCATGCAGTACAATGCAGCGCGGCTTCTACAAACCCCGCGACCATTGCATTCCATGAGCGGACATTTTTGTGAGGCGTCACAGAGATGTCCGCTCATGGAATGCAATGGTCGCGGGGTTTGCAGAAGCCGCGCGACCATTGCATTCCATGAGCGGACATCTCAGTGAGGTTTGCAACCATTGCATTCCATGAGCAGACAGCGCGGCTTCTGCAAACCCCGCGACCATTGCATTCCATGGCGGACATCTACGTGAGGTTTGCAACCATTACCTGCATTCCATGGGACATCTCTATGGCGCCTCCGGTCAAATATTGTCTTCACATTGTGCCCAACATTGCGTTGTACAGGGAAAATTGAGATAAAATAAAAATAATTATTGTTAATTTTTAATTTTTTAAGTGGGCCTGTGATTGCGGGGATGTCGTTGTTGTTGCGCGCAGCGGCAATCTACATTCCGACTGAATTCGAGGTATAAGAGGAATTTTTGCCGTGCGATTTTCAGTTGCAGAAGCTGCCCACTTTTGTGAACATGTATGCAAAATCTGGAAATGTGGAAACAGAGCCCGGGGTTATATGAACTTTTGAATTTTTGATAATGTGCGCATGGCTTTAGAGGCTCAAAGAGATATTAAAATCTCTCAATTCCGTGAATGCAATGATTAGGGGATATCCGCGATTGCACGTGGCTGCGAAGCAGCTACATATCTTGCGATAGGTGCATTTCATTTGAATAATCTTTTGAAACCTTAATATCAAAAACTCAAAGGTTATAGCATATCCACACGTCTTTGCATTCCATTTGAATTGAGATGACATCTCTTTGAGCCTTGAAGTTGAGGCACACTGTCAAAAACTCAAAAAGTTCACATGTCTCGTCTATGCTTTCACATTTTGGCATTTTGCATACATGTCTACAGGGCAGTTGCAACTATAACATCTGAAAAAATTCCTCTATAGTCTATACTCAGATACTGTCAAAAAGTTCACAACTTCACACTATTTTCTTGTTTTCCTTCCAATAGAAGATTTTGTGCATATCCTCCAATCATTGCATTGACATTCCATTAGATGACATCTCTTTGAGGCACACTGTCAAATTAAAATTTAAAAGTCAAAAACTTTGAAATGGAAAGTTGGAAACATCATATTGTTTTTTTATTTTCATGATTTCATCTTTTGCAATAAATTATAGAGGTCTGATTTTGTTTTTAAATCTTTTTTGCAGCCTCATTTGACATTATCATAATGAGTTCAATCAATAGAAGTGGCGATGAGGTTGAGGGTGAGGAGGTTGAAGCAGAAATTGGAAGTGGAAGTGGAAGTGAAAATGAATCTGATGATTCAGATTTTCAAATAGAACTAGACGAGGGTGAACATGACTCAAATACTCAGACTCAAGCTGAAGCAGGTTCTATTGAGAGTAGAAAAGTCAAAGATAAATGCCCTTCAAGAATCCTCCAAAGATATGCCAAGGGCCCCTTTGATCCAAAATCACCATTAAAACAATTTGCAACTAAGATGCCGAAATAGCCTGGGTCACGTGGGGGCACTAGAAAGTGGGTGTGCCACCTTTGTCATCTTGAATGGTTTGGGAGCATTACTAGAACTAATTCTCACTTTCTTCTTATTCGAGGCAAAGGTGTAGATGTTTGTAAGAAGGTGGAAAACAATGTAAAGTATAAAGCTGAAATTTTAAAATTATGGGGTTCGGATGAGGAAGCAACACCTATGACAGCTACATTGGCACATAGGAGTAAGGCTGATCAGATTGCAGCAGTTTCTACTTCTACTTTGCAGAGTCAAAGGCCACAAAATCCATTCAGTTCATGTGTAGGAGAGCCTAAGGGGAAACGTAAAGTGGCATCTTCAAGTTCACAACCATTGGTAGATTTATTCAATGCACAAGCAAAGGATGAGGCAGATGATGCTATTGACAAATTCTTCTTTGCCAATGGCATTCCATTCCATGTGGCTCGCTCTCCTTATTACAAGGAAGCTATGTCAAAGGTAATAAGGGCGGGACCATCATATGTGCCACCAAGGGAAACTAAATTGAGGACAACAATCTTGGATCAGAACTATTCCAAGATTAATATTTTGATGGAGAAGATGAAGAGAACCTGGGTCTCAAGTGGATGCAGCATAGTCATGGATGGGTGGTCAGACATTAGGCATCGTCCACTCATCAACATCATGGTCACATCTACAGCGGACCCTTATTTCCTTAGGGCTATTGATTGTTCAGGGCATAGCAAGGATGCTCATTATCAATTCCAGATTCTCAAGGATGCCATAGAGGAGGTTGGGCCACAAAATGTGGTGCAGGTAGTGACAGATGCGGCCCATGTGTGTAGAGCTGCATGGAAGTTGGTTGAGGCAGCCTATAGACACATTTGATGGACTCCTTGCTGTGTGCATGCTATGAATAATGCACTTAAGGACATGGGTAAAATCAGCTGGATCAAATCAATTGTGAGTGATGCTAGAGATGTGCAGATGTTTATCTGCAACCACCATACTTCACATGCACTTTTCAGAATCTTCTCCAAGAAGGAATTCCTGAAACCTATAGAGACTCGGTATGCATCATACTTTATTCTCTTGGAGAGGATGCTTGAGTTGCAAGAGCCATTGCAAGTAATGGTAATGACAGCAGAGTGGAACCGATGGCCTGAGTCGAAGACACAGCAGGGGTTGAGGGTTAAGGAGGTGGTGAAGAATGATGTCTTTTGGGCTAATGCCACATATATTGTCTCCATCATTGATCCAGTCTTCAAGGTTATTAGATTTAGGGACTCTAATGCACCTTCCCTTGGAGAGGTATACGAGTGCATTGATTCCATGCTTGATCAAATGAAGGCTAAAGTGCGAGAGAAGGACCCCACAATGCAATTCTACACCGAGCACATTTATCCAATCATTCAGCATAGATGGGAGAAGCTCAACACTCCCTTACACATGGCTGCCTATGCATTGAACCCGAAGTGGTATGTGCCACGTCCCGGCAGAATAACACCTATAGAGGATGCTGAGGTGAAGGAAGGGTTCATGAAGGCCATTGACAAAATGTATGATCCTACAGAGGCCAGCTTGCTTCGTACCGAGTGGACAAAATTTGCCACTCTTTGGGGATATTCAGAGGCGGCCAAGGTAGATTTGGAGACTATGTCAGAGGAGGACCCCAAGTTGTGGTGGACTATGCATGGGCTTAGATCTTTGATTACTACTCTAGCCATTCGTTTGCTGTCCCAGGTTTCTAGTTCTTCTGCTGCTGAGAGGAACTGGTCCACTTATAGCTTCATCCACTCTGTTAAGAGGAACAGGCTTACTTCTAGGAGGGCAGAGAAGCTTGTGGCTGTACATAGTGCCTTACGTCTAGTTGACCGCAACACAACTACATACAAGGAGAGTCCAGCAGCCAGATGGGATGTAGAGCCAGAAGAGCCATCACAGATAGATGATGATCCTACAGAGACAGGGCTGGTTGGTATTGGTTTAGATGAGCTTCAGCATGCGGAGTCTAGCAATTCTAGTGATGAGGAGATTGGCATGGAGCTTGGAGATGATTAGATCATTAGCGGCATCAGGCCATTAGCCTGGAGCCATTTTGATTTACTATTAGTCTATTAGTATTTACTATTTTCAGTATTTTGTTACTTGTACTCTGTTTTGGAAGTTTGAAGTTTGAACATTGATAATACAGTGATACTTGATTGTAATTATCAAATTATGATTCATGAATCATGATTATGAAACTCAAATTATGAAACATATAGTTCTTGTTGCATTTTCCAATGCCAATGAAATGATATATTATTGCAATGTGTTATTGTGTTT